>OY744462.1:6916581-7095025 GCA_963556145.1 Hygrocybe punicea | reverse complement strand
GTGCAAATTCCAACCAATTCCAAACAATTCCATGCAATTCCTCGCTCCACGAGTGGCTCAGCAGTATTTGTGTCGACTGCAGCAAGCTCAAAAGACAATTCCGTGCAAATTCCAACCAATTCCAAACAATTCCATGCAATTCCTCGCTCTCCGAGTGGCTCAGCTGTATTTGTGATGTGTCCTGTGAGCTCAAAAGACAATTCCGTGCAAATTCCAACCAATTCCAAACAATTCCATGCAATTCCTCGCTCCACGAGTGGCTCAGCAGTATTTGTGTCGACTGCAGCAAGCTCAAAAGACAATTCCGTGCAAATTCCAACCAATTCCAAACAATTCCATGCAATTCCTCGGTCCACGAGTGGCTCAGCAGTATTTGTGTCGACTGCAGCAAGCTCAAAAGACAATTCCGTGCAAATTCCAACCAATTCCAAACAATTCCATGCAATTCCTCGCTCTCCGAGTGGCTCAGCTGTATTTGTGATGTGTCCTGTGAGCTCAAAAGACAATTCCGTGCAAATTCCAACCAATTCCAAACAATTCCATGCAATTCCTCGGTCCACGAGTGGCTCAGCAGTATTTGTGTCGACTGCAGCAAGCTCAAAAGACAATTCCGTGCAAATTCCAACCAATTCCAAACAATTCCATGCAATTCCTCGCTCTCCGAGTGGCTCAGCTGTATTTGTGATGTGTCCTGTGAGCTCAAAAGACAATTCCGTGCAAATTCCAACCAATTCCAAACAATTCCATGCAATTCCTCGCTCCACGAGTGGCTCAGCAGTATTTGTGTCGACTGCAGCAAGCTCAAAAGACAATTCCGTGCAAATTCCAACCAATTCCAAACAATTCCATGCAATTCCTCGGTCCACGAGTGGCTCAGCAGTATTTGTGTCGACTGCAGCAAGCTCAAAAGACAATTCCGTGCAAATTCCAACCAATTCCAAACAATTCCATGCAATTCCTCGCTCTCCGAGTGGCTCAGCTGTATTTGTGATGTGTCCTGTGAGCTCAAAAGACAATTCCGTGCAAATTCCAACCAATTCCAAACAATTCCATGCAATTCCTCGGTCCACGAGTGGCTCAGCAGTATTTGTGTCGACTGCAGCAAGCTCAAAAGACAATTCCGTGCAAATTCCAACCAATTCCAAACAATTCCATGCAATTCCTCGCTCTCCGAGTGGCTCAGCTGTATTTGTGATGTGTCCTGTGAGCTCAAAAGACAATTCCGTGCAAATTCCAACCAATTCCAAACAATTCCATGCAATTCCTCGCTCCACGAGTGGCTCAGCAGTATTTGTGTCGACTGCAGCAAGCTCAAAAGACAATTCCGTGCAAATTCCAACCAATTCCAAACAATTCCATGCAATTCCTCGGTCCACGAGTGGCTCAGCAGTATTTGTGTCGACTGCAGCAAGCTCAAAAGACAATTCCGTGCAAATTCCAACCAATTCCAAACAATTCCATGCAATTCCTCGCTCTCCGAGTGGCTCAGCTGTATTTGTGATGTGTCCTGTGAGCTCAAAAGACAATTCCGTGCAAATTCCAACCAATTCCAAACAATTCCATGCAATTCCTCGGTCCACGAGTGGCTCAGCAGTATTTGTGTCGACTGCAGCAAGCTCAAAAGACAATTCCGTGCAAATTCCAACCAATTCCAAACAATTCCATGCAATTCCTCGCTCTCCGAGTGGCTCAGCTGTATTTGTGATGTGTCCTGTGAGCTCAAAAGACAATTCCGTGCAAATTCCAACCAATTCCAAACAATTCCATGCAATTCCTCGCTCCACGAGTGGCTCAGCAGTATTTGTGTCGACTGCAGCAAGCTCAAAAGACAATTCCGTGCAAATTCCAACCAATTCCAAACAATTCCATGCAATTCCTCGGTCCACGAGTGGCTCAGCAGTATTTGTGTCGACTGCAGCAAGCTCAAAAGACAATTCCGTGCAAATTCCAACCAATTCCAAACAATTCCATGCAATTCCTCGCTCTCCGAGTGGCTCAGCTGTATTTGTGATGTGTCCTGTGAGCTCAAAAGACAATTCCGTGCAAATTCCAACCAATTCCAAACAATTCCATGCAATTCCTCGGTCCACGAGTGGCTCAGCAGTATTTGTGTCGACTGCAGCAAGCTCAAAAGACAATTCCGTGCAAATTCCAACCAATTCCAAACAATTCCATGCAATTCCTCGCTCTCCGAGTGGCTCAGCTGTATTTGTGATGTGTCCTGTGAGCTCAAAAGACAATTCCGTGCAAATTCCAACCAATTCCAAACAATTCCATGCAATTCCTCGGTCCACGAGTGGCTCAGCAGTATTTGTGTCGACTGCAGCAAGCTCAAAAGACAATTCCGTGCAAATTCCAACCAATTCCAAACAATTCCATGCAATTCCTCGCTCTCCGAGTGGCTCAGCTGTATTTGTGATGTGTCCTGTGAGCTCAAAAGACAATTCCGTGCAAATTCCAACCAATTCCAAACAATTCCATGCAATTCCTCGGTCCACGAGTGGCTCAGCAGTATTTGTGTCGACTGCAGCAAGCTCAAAAGACAATTCCGTGCAAATTCCAACCAATTCCAAACAATTCCATGCAATTCCTCGCTCCACGAGTGGCTCAGCAGTATTTGTGTCGACTGCAGCAAGCTCAAAAGACAATTCCGTGCAAATTCCAACCAATTCCAAACAATTCCATGCAATTCCTCGGTCCACGAGTGGCTCAGCAGTATTTGTGTCGACTGCAGCAAGCTCAAAAGACAATTCCGTGCAAATTCCAACCAATTCCAAACAATTCCATGCAATTCCTCGGTCCACGAGTGGCTCAGCAGTATTTGTGTCGACTGCAGCAAGCTCAAAAGACAATTCCGTGCAAATTCCAACCAATTCCAAACAATTCCATGCAATTCCTCGGTCCACGAGTGGCTCAGCAGTATTTGTGTCGACTGCAGCAAGCTCAAAAGACAATTCCGTGCAAATTCCAACCAATTCCAAACAATTCCATGCAATTCCTCGCTCTCCGAGTGGCTCAGCAGTATTTGTGTCGACTGCAGCAAGCTCAAAAGACAATTCCGTGCAAATTCCAACCAATTCCAAACAATTCCATGCAATTCCTCGGTCCACGAGTGGCTCAGCAGTATTTGTGTCGACTGCAGCAAGCTCAAAAGACAATTCCGTGCAAATTCCAACCAATTCCAAACAATTCCATGCAATTCCTCGGTCCACGAGTGGCTCAGCAGTATTTGTGTCGACTGCAGCAAGCTCAAAAGACAATTCCGTGCAAATTCCAACCAATTCCAAACAATTCCATGCAATTCCTCGGTCCACGAGTGGCTCAGCAGTATTTGTGTCGACTGCAGCAAGCTCAAAAGACAATTCCGTGCAAATTCCAACCAATTCCAAACAATTCCATGCAATTCCTCGGTCCACGAGTGGCTCAGCAGTATTTGTGTCGACTGCAGCAAGCTCAAAAGACGATTCTGTGCAAATTCCAACCAATTCCAAACAATTCCATGCAATTCCTCGGTCCACGAGTGGCTCAGCAGTATTTGTGTCGACTGCAGCAAGCTCAAAAGACAATTCCGTGCAAATTCCAACCAATTCCAAACAATTCCATGCAATTCCTCGCTCTCCGAGTGGCTCAGCTGTATTTGTGATGTGTCCTGTGAGCTCAAAAGACAATTCCGTGCAAATTCCAACCAATTCCAAACAATTCCATGCAATTCCTCGCTCCACGAGTGGCTCAGCAGTATTTGTGTCGACTGCAGCAAGCTCAAAAGACAATTCCGTGCAAATTCCAACCAATTCCAAACAATTCCATGCAATTCCTCGGTCCACGAGTGGCTCAGCAGTATTTGTGTCGACTGCAGCAAGCTCAAAAGACAATTCCGTGCAAATTCCAACCAATTCCAAACAATTCCATGCAATTCCTCGGTCCACGAGTGGCTCAGCAGTATTTGTGTCGACTGCAGCAAGCTCAAAAGACAATTCCGTGCAAATTCCAACCAATTCCAAACAATTCCATGCAATTCCTCGGTCCACGAGTGGCTCAGCAGTATTTGTGTCGACTGCAGCAAGCTCAAAAGACGATTCTGTGCAAATTCCAACCAATTCCAAACAATTCCATGCAATTCCTCGGTCCACGAGTGGCTCAGCAGTATTTGTGTCGACTGCAGCAAGCTCAAAAGACAATTCCGTGCAAATTCCAACCAATTCCAAACAATTCCATGCAATTCCTCGCTCTCCGAGTGGCTCAGCTGTATTTGTGATGTGTCCTGTGAGCTCAAAAGACAATTCCGTGCAAATTCCAACCAATTCCAAACAATTCCATGCAATTCCTCGCTCCACGAGTGGCTCAGCAGTATTTGTGTCGACTGCAGCAAGCTCAAAAGACAATTCCGTGCAAATTCCAACCAATTCCAAACAATTCCATGCAATTCCTCGGTCCACGAGTGGCTCAGCAGTATTTGTGTCGACTGCAGCAAGCTCAAAAGACAATTCCGTGCAAATTCCAACCAATTCCAAACAATTCCATGCAATTCCTCGGTCCACGAGTGGCTCAGCAGTATTTGTGTCGACTGCAGCAAGCTCAAAAGACAATTCCGTGCAAATTCCAACCAATTCCAAACAATTCCATGCAATTCCTCGCTCTCCGAGTGGCTCAGCTGTATTTGTGATGTGTCCTGTGAGCTCAAAAGACAATTCCGTGCAAATTCCAACCAATTCCAAACAATTCCATGCAATTCCTCGGTCCACGAGTGGCTCAGCAGTATTTGTGTCGACTGCAGCAAGCTCAAAAGACAATTCCGTGCAAATTCCAACCAATTCCAAACAATTCCATGCAATTCCTCGGTCCACGAGTGGCTCAGCAGTATTTGTGTCGACTGCAGCAAGCTCAAAAGACAATTCCGTGCAAATTCCAACCAATTCCAAACAATTCCATGCAATTCCTCGGTCCACGAGTGGCTCAGCAGTATTTGTGTCGACTGCAGCAAGCTCAAAAGACAATTCCGTGCAAATTCCAACCAATTCCAAACAATTCCATGCAATTCCTCGCTCTCCGAGTGGCTCAGCAGTATTTGTGTCGACTGCAGCAAGCTCAAAAGACAATTCCGTGCAAATTCCAACCAATTCCAAACAATTCCATGCAATTCCTCGGTCCACGAGTGGCTCAGCAGTATTTGTGTCGACTGCAGCAAGCTCAAAAGACAATTCCGTGCAAATTCCAACCAATTCCAAACAATTCCATGCAATTCCTCGGTCCACGAGTGGCTCAGCAGTATTTGTGTCGACTGCAGCAAGCTCAAAAGACAATTCCGTGCAAATTCCAACCAATTCCAAACAATTCCATGCAATTCCTCGGTCCACGAGTGGCTCAGCAGTATTTGTGTCGACTGCAGCAAGCTCAAAAGACAATTCCGTGCAAATTCCAACCAATTCCAAACAATTCCATGCAATTCCTCGGTCCACGAGTGGCTCAGCAGTATTTGTGTCGACTGCAGCAAGCTCAAAAGACGATTCTGTGCAAATTCCAACCAATTCCAAACAATTCCATGCAATTCCTCGGTCCACGAGTGGCTCAGCAGTATTTGTGTCGACTGCAGCAAGCTCAAAAGACAATTCCGTGCAAATTCCAACCAATTCCAAACAATTCCATGCAATTCCTCGCTCTCCGAGTGGCTCAGCTGTATTTGTGATGTGTCCTGTGAGCTCAAAAGACAATTCCGTGCAAATTCCAACCAATTCCAAACAATTCCATGCAATTCCTCGCTCCACGAGTGGCTCAGCAGTATTTGTGTCGACTGCAGCAAGCTCAAAAGACAATTCCGTGCAAATTCCAACCAATTCCAAACAATTCCATGCAATTCCTCGGTCCACGAGTGGCTCAGCAGTATTTGTGTCGACTGCAGCAAGCTCAAAAGACAATTCCGTGCAAATTCCAACCAATTCCAAACAATTCCATGCAATTCCTCGGTCCACGAGTGGCTCAGCAGTATTTGTGTCGACTGCAGCAAGCTCAAAAGACAATTCCGTGCAAATTCCAACCAATTCCAAACAATTCCATGCAATTCCTCGGTCCACGAGTGGCTCAGCAGTATTTGTGTCGACTGCAGCAAGCTCAAAAGACAATTCCGTGCAAATTCCAACCAATTCCAAACAATTCCATGCAATTCCTCGCTCTCCGAGTGGCTCAGCTGTATTTGTGATGTGTCCTGTGAGCTCAAAAGACAATTCCGTGCAAATTCCAACCAATTCCAAACAATTCCATGCAATTCCTCGGTCCACGAGTGGCTCAGCAGTATTTGTGTCGACTGCAGCAAGCTCAAAAGACAATTCCGTGCAAATTCCAACCAATTCCAAACAATTCCATGCAATTCCTCGGTCCACGAGTGGCTCAGCAGTATTTGTGTCGACTGCAGCAAGCTCAAAAGACAATTCCGTGCAAATTCCAACCAATTCCAAACAATTCCATGCAATTCCTCGGTCCACGAGTGGCTCAGCAGTATTTGTGTCGACTGCAGCAAGCTCAAAAGACAATTCCGTGCAAATTCCAACCAATTCCAAACAATTCCATGCAATTCCTCGCTCTCCGAGTGGCTCAGCTGTATTTGTGATGTGTCCTGTGAGCTCAAAAGACAATTCCGTGCAAATTCCAACCAATTCCAAACAATTCCATGCAATTCCTCGGTCCACGAGTGGCTCAGCAGTATTTGTGTCGACTGCAGCAAGCTCAAAAGACAATTCCGTGCAAATTCCAACCAATTCCAAACAATTCCATGCAATTCCTCGGTCCACGAGTGGCTCAGCAGTATTTGTGTCGACTGCAGCAAGCTCAAAAGACAATTCTGTGCAAATTCCAACCAATTCCAAACAATTCCATGCAATTCCTCGGTCCACGAGTGGCTCAGCAGTATTTGTGTCGACTGCAGCAAGCTCAAAAGACAATTCCGTGCAAATTCCAACCAATTCCAAACAATTCCATGCAATTCCTCGCTCTCCGAGTGGCTCAGCTGTATTTGTGATGTGTCCTGTGAGCTCAAAAGACAATTCCGTGCAAATTCCAACCAATTCCAAACAATTCCATGCAATTCCTCGGTCCACGAGTGGCTCAGCAGTATTTGTGTCGACTGCAGCAAGCTCAAAAGACAATTCCGTGCAAATTCCAACCAATTCCAAACAATTCCATGCAATTCCTCGGTCCACGAGTGGCTCAGCAGTATTTGTGTCGACTGCAGCAAGCTCAAAAGACAATTCCGTGCAAATTCCAACCAATTCCAAACAATTCCATGCAATTCCTCGGTCCACGAGTGGCTCAGCAGTATTTGTGTCGACTGCAGCAAGCTCAAAAGACAATTCCGTGCAAATTCCAACCAATTCCAAACAATTCCATGCAATTCCTCGGTCCACGAGTGGCTCAGCAGTATTTGTGTCGACTGCAGCAAGCTCAAAAGACAATTCCGTGCAAATTCCAACCAATTCCAAACAATTCCATGCAATTCCTCGGTCCACGAGTGGCTCAGCAGTATTTGTGTCGACTGCAGCAAGCTCAAAAGACAATTCCGTGCAAATTCCAACCAATTCCAAACAATTCCATGCAATTCCTCGGTCCACGAGTGGCTCAGCAGTATTTGTGTCGACTGCAGCAAGCTCAAAAGACGATTCTGTGCAAATTCCAACCAATTCCAAACAATTCCATGCAATTCCTCGGTCCACGAGTGGCTCAGCAGTATTTGTGTCGACTGCAGCAAGCTCAAAAGACAATTCCGTGCAAATTCCAACCAATTCCAAACAATTCCATGCAATTCCTCGCTCTCCGAGTGGCTCAGCTGTATTTGTGATGTGTCCTGTGAGCTCAAAAGACAATTCCGTGCAAATTCCAACCAATTCCAAACAATTCCATGCAATTCCTCGCTCCACGAGTGGCTCAGCAGTATTTGTGTCGACTGCAGCAAGCTCAAAAGACAATTCCGTGCAAATTCCAACCAATTCCAAACAATTCCATGCAATTCCTCGGTCCACGAGTGGCTCAGCAGTATTTGTGTCGACTGCAGCAAGCTCAAAAGACAATTCCGTGCAAATTCCAACCAATTCCAAACAATTCCATGCAATTCCTCGGTCCACGAGTGGCTCAGCAGTATTTGTGTCGACTGCAGCAAGCTCAAAAGACAATTCTGTGCAAATTCCAACCAATTCCAAACAATTCCATGCAATTCCTCGGTCCACGAGTGGCTCAGCAGTATTTGTGTCGACTGCAGCAAGCTCAAAAGACAATTCCGTGCAAATTCCAACCAATTCCAAACAATTCCATGCAATTCCTCGCTCTCCGAGTGGCTCAGCTGTATTTGTGATGTGTCCTGTGAGCTCAAAAGACAATTCCGTGCAAATTCCAACCAATTCCAAACAATTCCATGCAATTCCTCGCTCCACGAGTGGCTCAGCAGTATTTGTGTCGACTGCAGCAAGCTCAAAAGACAATTCCGTGCAAATTCCAACCAATTCCAAACAATTCCATGCAATTCCTCGGTCCACGAGTGGCTCAGCAGTATTTGTGTCGACTGCAGCAAGCTCAAAAGACAATTCCGTGCAAATTCCAACCAATTCCAAACAATTCCATGCAATTCCTCGGTCCACGAGTGGCTCAGCAGTATTTGTGTCGACTGCAGCAAGCTCAAAAGACAATTCTGTGCAAATTCCAACCAATTCCAAACAATTCCATGCAATTCCTCGGTCCACGAGTGGCTCAGCAGTATTTGTGTCGACTGCAGCAAGCTCAAAAGACAATTCCGTGCAAATTCCAACCAATTCCAAACAATTCCATGCAATTCCTCGGTCCACGAGTGGCTCAGCAGTATTTGTGTCGACTGCAGCAAGCTCAAAAGACAATTCCGTGCAAATTCCAACCAATTCCAAACAATTCCATGCAATTCCTCGGTCCACGAGTGGCTCAGCTGTATTTGTGATGTGTCCTGTGAGCTCAAAAGACAATTCCGTGCAAATTCCAACCAATTCCAAACAATTCCATGCAATTCCTCGGTCCACGAGTGGCTCAGCAGTATTTGTGTCGACTGCAGCAAGCTCAAAAGACAATTCCGTGCAAATTCCAACCAATTCCAAACAATTCCATGCAATTCCTCGGTCCACGAGTGGCTCAGCAGTATTTGTGTCGACTGCAGCAAGCTCAAAAGACAATTCCGTGCAAATTCCAACCAATTCCAAACAATTCCATGCAATTCCTCGGTCCACGAGTGGCTCAGCTGTATTTGTGATGTGTCCTGTGAGCTCAAAAGACAATTCCGTGCAAATTCCAACCAATTCCAAACAATTCCATGCAATTCCTCGCTCCACGAGTGGCTCAGCAGTATTTGTGTCGACTGCAGCAAGCTCAAAAGACAATTCCGTGCAAATTCCAACCAATTCCAAACAATTCCATGCAATTCCTCGGTCCACGAGTGGCTCAGCAGTATTTGTGTCGACTGCAGCAAGCTCAAAAGACAATTCCGTGCAAATTCCAACCAATTCCAAACAATTCCATGCAATTCCTCGGTCCACGAGTGGCTCAGCAGTATTTGTGTCGACTGCAGCAAGCTCAAAAGACAATTCTGTGCAAATTCCAACCAATTCCAAACAATTCCATGCAATTCCTCGGTCCACGAGTGGCTCAGCAGTATTTGTGTCGACTGCAGCAAGCTCAAAAGACAATTCCGTGCAAATTCCAACCAATTCCAAACAATTCCATGCAATTCCTCGGTCCACGAGTGGCTCAGCAGTATTTGTGTCGACTGCAGCAAGCTCAAAAGACAATTCCGTGCAAATTCCAACCAATTCCAAACAATTCCATGCAATTCCTCGGTCCACGAGTGGCTCAGCTGTATTTGTGATGTGTCCTGTGAGCTCAAAAGACAATTCCGTGCAAATTCCAACCAATTCCAAACAATTCCATGCAATTCCTCGGTCCACGAGTGGCTCAGCAGTATTTGTGTCGACTGCAGCAAGCTCAAAAGACAATTCCGTGCAAATTCCAACCAATTCCAAACAATTCCATGCAATTCCTCGCTCTCCGAGTGGCTCAGCTGTATTTGTGATGTGTCCTGTGAGCTCAAAAGACAATTCCGTGCAAATTCCAACCAATTCCAAACAATTCCATGCAATTCCTCGGTCCACGAGTGGCTCAGCAGTATTTGTGTCGACTGCAGCAAGCTCAAAAGACAATTCCGTGCAAATTCCAACCAATTCCAAACAATTCCATGCAATTCCTCGGTCCACGAGTGGCTCAGCAGTATTTGTGTCGACTGCAGCAAGCTCAAAAGACAATTCCGTGCAAATTCCAACCAATTCCAAACAATTCCATGCAATTCCTCGGTCCACGAGTGGCTCAGCAGTATTTGTGTCGACTGCAGCAAGCTCAAAAGACAATTCCGTGCAAATTCCAACCAATTCCAAACAATTCCATGCAATTCCTCGGTCCACGAGTGGCTCAGCAGTATTTGTGTCGACTGCAGCAAGCTCAAAAGACAATTCTGTGCAAATTCCAACCAATTCCAAACAATTCCATGCAATTCCTCGGTCCACGAGTGGCTCAGCAGTATTTGTGTCGACTGCAGCAAGCTCAAAAGACAATTCCGTGCAAATTCCAACCAATTCCAAACAATTCCATGCAATTCCTCGCTCTCCGAGTGGCTCAGCTGTATTTGTGATGTGTCCTGTGAGCTCAAAAGACAATTCCGTGCAAATTCCAACCAATTCCAAACAATTCCATGCAATTCCTCGCTCTCCGAGTGGCTCAGCTGTATTTGTGATGTGTCCTGTGAGCTCAAAAGACAATTCCGTGCAAATTCCAACCAATTCCAAACAATTCCATGCAATTCCTCGCTCTCCGAGTGGCTCAGCAGTATTTGTGTCGACTGCAGCAAGCTCAAAAGACAATTCCGTGCAAATTCCAACCAATTCCAAACAATTCCATGCAATTCCTCGGTCCACGAGTGGCTCAGCAGTATTTGTGTCGACTGCAGCAAGCTCAAAAGACAATTCCGTGCAAATTCCAACCAATTCCAAACAATTCCATGCAATTCCTCGGTCCACGAGTGGCTCAGCAGTATTTGTGTCGACTGCAGCAAGCTCAAAAGACAATTCCGTGCAAATTCCAACCAATTCCAAACAATTCCATGCAATTCCTCGGTCCACGAGTGGCTCAGCAGTATTTGTGTCGACTGCAGCAAGCTCAAAAGACAATTCCGTGCAAATTCCAACCAATTCCAAACAATTCCATGCAATTCCTCGGTCCACGAGTGGCTCAGCAGTATTTGTGTCGACTGCAGCAAGCTCAAAAGACAATTCCGTGCAAATTCCAACCAATTCCAAACAATTCCATGCAATTCCTCGGTCCACGAGTGGCTCAGCAGTATTTGTGTCGACTGCAGCAAGCTCAAAAGACAATTCCGTGCAAATTCCAACCAATTCCAAACAATTCCATGCAATTCCTCGGTCCACGAGTGGCTCAGCAGTATTTGTGTCGACTGCAGCAAGCTCAAAAGACAATTCTGTGCAAATTCCAACCAATTCCAAACAATTCCATGCAATTCCTCGGTCCATGAGTGGCTCAGCAGTATTTGTGTCGACTGCAGCAAGCTCAAAAGACAATTCCGTGCAAATTCCAACCAATTCCAAACAATTCCATGCAATTCCTCGGTCCACGAGTGGCTCAGCAGTATTTGTGTCGACTGCAGCAAGCTCAAAAGACAATTCTGTGCAAATTCCAACCAATTCCAAACAATTCCATGCAATTCCTCGGTCCACGAGTGGCTCAGCAGTATTTGTGTCGACTGCAGCAAGCTCAAAAGACAATTCCGTGCAAATTCCAACCAATTCCAAACAATTCCATGCAATTCCTCGCTCTCCGAGTGGCTCAGCTGTATTTGTGATGTGTCCTGTGAGCTCAAAAGACAATTCCGTGCAAATTCCAACCAATTCCAAACAATTCCATGCAATTCCTCGGTCCACGAGTGGCTCAGCAGTATTTGTGTCGACTGCAGCAAGCTCAAAAGACAATTCCGTGCAAATTCCAACCAATTCCAAACAATTCCATGCAATTCCTCGGTCCACGAGTGGCTCAGCAGTATTTGTGTCGACTGCAGCAAGCTCAAAAGACAATTCCGTGCAAATTCCAACCAATTCCAAACAATTCCATGCAATTCCTCGGTCCACGAGTGGCTCAGCAGTATTTGTGTCGACTGCAGCAAGCTCAAAAGACAATTCCATGCAAATTCCAACCAATTCCAAACAATTCCATGCAATTCCTCGGTCCACGAGTGGCTCAGCAGTATTTGTGTCGACTGCAGCAAGCTCAAAAGACAATTCCGTGCAAATTCCAACCAATTCCAAACAATTCCATGCAATTCCTCGGTCCACGAGTGGCTCAGCAGTATTTGTGTCGACTGCAGCAAGCTCAAAAGACAATTCCGTGCAAATTCCAACCAATTCCAAACAATTCCATGCAATTCCTCGGTCCACGAGTGGCTCAGCAGTATTTGTGTCGACTGCAGCAAGCTCAAAAGACAATTCCGTGCAAATTCCAACCAATTCCAAACAATTCCATGCAATTCCTCGGTCCACGAGTGGCTCAGCAGTATTTGTGTCGACTGCAGCAAGCTCAAAAGACAATTCCATGCAAATTCCAACCAATTCCAAACAATTCCATGCAATTCCTCGGTCCACGAGTGGCTCAGCAGTATTTGTGTCGACTGCAGCAAGCTCAAAAGACAATTCCGTGCAAATTCCAACCAATTCCAAACAATTCCATGCAATTCCTCGCTCTCCGAGTGGCTCAGCTGTATTTGTGATGTGTCCTGTGAGCTCAAAAGACAATTCCGTGCAAATTCCAACCAATTCCAAACAATTCCATGCAATTCCTCGCTCCACGAGTGGCTCAGCAGTATTTGTGTCGACTGCAGCAAGCTCAAAAGACAATTCTGTGCAAATTCCAACCAATTCCAAACAATTCCATGCAATTCCTCGGTCCACGAGTGGCTCAGCAGTATTTGTGTCGACTGCAGCAAGCTCAAAAGACAATTCCGTGCAAATTCCAACCAATTCCAAACAATTCCATGCAATTCCTCGCTCTCCGAGTGGCTCAGCTGTATTTGTGATGTGTCCTGTGAGCTCAAAAGACAATTCCGTGCAAATTCCAACCAATTCCAAACAATTCCATGCAATTCCTCGGTCCACGAGTGGCTCAGCAGTATTTGTGTCGACTGCAGCAAGCTCAAAAGACAATTCCGTGCAAATTCCAACCAATTCCAAACAATTCCATGCAATTCCTCGCTCTCCGAGTGGCTCAGCAGTATTTGTGTCGACTGCAGCAAGCTCAAAAGACAATTCCGTGCAAATTCCAACCAATTCCAAACAATTCCATGCAATTCCTCGGTCCACGAGTGGCTCAGCAGTATTTGTGTCGACTGCAGCAAGCTCAAAAGACAATTCCGTGCAAATTCCAACCAATTCCAAACAATTCCATGCAATTCCTCGGTCCACGAGTGGCTCAGCAGTATTTGTGTCGACTGCAGCAAGCTCAAAAGACAATTCCGTGCAAATTCCAACCAATTCCAAACAATTCCATGCAATTCCTCGCTCTCCGAGTGGCTCAGCTGTATTTGTGATGTGTCCTGTGAGCTCAAAAGACAATTCCGTGCAAATTCCAACCAATTCCAAACAATTCCATGCAATTCCTCGCTCCACGAGTGGCTCAGCAGTATTTGTGTCGACTGCAGCAAGCTCAAAAGACAATTCTGTGCAAATTCCAACCAATTCCAAACAATTCCATGCAATTCCTCGGTCCACGAGTGGCTCAGCAGTATTTGTGTCGACTGCAGCAAGCTCAAAAGACAATTCCGTGCAAATTCCAACCAATTCCAAACAATTCCATGCAATTCCTCGCTCTCCGAGTGGCTCAGCTGTATTTGTGATGTGTCCTGTGAGCTCAAAAGACAATTCCGTGCAAATTCCAACCAATTCCAAACAATTCCATGCAATTCCTCGCTCCACGAGTGGCTCAGCAGTATTTGTGTCGACTGCAGCAAGCTCAAAAGACAATTCCGTGCAAATTCCAACCAATTCCAAACAATTCCATGCAATTCCTCGCTCTCCGAGTGGCTCAGCAGTATTTGTGTCGACTGCAGCAAGCTCAAAAGACAATTCCGTGCAAATTCCAACCAATTCCAAACAATTCCATGCAATTCCTCGGTCCACGAGTGGCTCAGCAGTATTTGTGTCGACTGCAGCAAGCTCAAAAGACAATTCCGTGCAAATTCCAACCAATTCCAAACAATTCCATGCAATTCCTCGGTCCACGAGTGGCTCAGCAGTATTTGTGTCGACTGCAGCAAGCTCAAAAGACAATTCCGTGCAAATTCCAACCAATTCCAAACAATTCCATGCAATTCCTCGGTCCACGAGTGGCTCAGCAGTATTTGTGTCGACTGCAGCAAGCTCAAAAGACAATTCCGTGCAAATTCCAACCAATTCCAAACAATTCCATGCAATTCCTCGCTCTCCGAGTGGCTCAGCTGTATTTGTGATGTGTCCTGTGAGCTCAAAAGACAATTCCGTGCAAATTCCAACCAATTCCAAACAATTCCATGCAATTCCTCGCTCCACGAGTGGCTCAGCAGTATTTGTGTCGACTGCAGCAAGCTCAAAAGACAATTCTGTGCAAATTCCAACCAATTCCAAACAATTCCATGCAATTCCTCGGTCCACGAGTGGCTCAGCAGTATTTGTGTCGACTGCAGCAAGCTCAAAAGACAATTCCGTGCAAATTCCAACCAATTCCAAACAATTCCATGCAATTCCTCGGTCCACGAGTGGCTCAGCAGTATTTGTGTCGACTGCAGCAAGCTCAAAAGACAATTCCGTGCAAATTCCAACCAATTCCAAACAATTCCATGCAATTCCTCGGTCCACGAGTGGCTCAGCAGTATTTGTGTCGACTGCAGCAAGCTCAAAAGACAATTCTGTGCAAATTCCAACCAATTCCAAACAATTCCATGCAATTCCTCGGTCCACGAGTGGCTCAGCAGTATTTGTGTCGACTGCAGCAAGCTCAAAAGACAATTCCGTGCAAATTCCAACCAATTCCAAACAATTCCATGCAATTCCTCGGTCCACGAGTGGCTCAGCAGTATTTGTGTCGACTGCAGCAAGCTCAAAAGACAATTCCGTGCAAATTCCAACCAATTCCAAACAATTCCATGCAATTCCTCGCTCTCCGAGTGGCTCAGCTGTATTTGTGATGTGTCCTGTGAGCTCAAAAGACAATTCCGTGCAAATTCCAACCAATTCCAAACAATTCCATGCAATTCCTCGCTCCACGAGTGGCTCAGCAGTATTTGTGTCGACTGCAGCAAGCTCAAAAGACAATTCTGTGCAAATTCCAACCAATTCCAAACAATTCCATGCAATTCCTCGGTCCACGAGTGGCTCAGCTGTATTTGTGATGTGTCCTGTGAGCTCAAAAGACAATTCCGTGCAAATTCCAACCAATTCCAAACAATTCCATGCAATTCCTCGCTCTCAGAGTGGCTCAGCTGTATTTGTGATGTGTCCTGTGAGCTCAAAAGACAATTCCGTGCAAATTCCAACCAATTCCAAACAATTCCATGCAATTCCTCGGTCCACGAGTGGCTCAGCAGTATTTGTGTCGACTGCAGCAAGCTCAAAAGACAATTCCGTGCAAATTCCAACCAATTCCAAACAATTCCATGCAATTCCTCGCTCTCCGAGTGGCTCAGCTGTATTTGTGATGTGTCCTGTGAGCTCAAAAGACAATTCCGTGCAAATTCCAACCAATTCCAAACAATTCCATGCAATTCCTCGCTCTCCGAGTGGCTCAGCTGTATTTGTGATGTGTCCTGTGAGCTCAAAAGACAATTCCGTGCAAATTCCAACCAATTCCAAACAATTCCATGCAATTCCTCGCTCCACGAGTGGCTCAGCAGTATTTGTGTCGACTGCAGCAAGCTCAAAAGACAATTCTGTGCAAATTCCAACCAATTCCAAACAATTCCATGCAATTCCTCGGTCCACGAGTGGCTCAGCAGTATTTGTGTCGACTGCAGCAAGCTCAAAAGACAATTCCGTGCAAATTCCAACCAATTCCAAACAATTCCATGCAATTCCTCGGTCCACGAGTGGCTCAGCAGTATTTGTGTCGACTGCAGCAAGCTCAAAAGACAATTCCGTGCAAATTCCAACCAATTCCAAACAATTCCATGCAATTCCTCGGTCCACGAGTGGCTCAGCAGTATTTGTGTCGACTGCAGCAAGCTCAAAAGACAATTCCGTGCAAATTCCAACCAATTCCAAACAATTCCATGCAATTCCTCGCTCTCCGAGTGGCTCAGCTGTATTTGTGATGTGTCCTGTGAGCTCAAAAGACAATTCCGTGCAAATTCCAACCAATTCCAAACAATTCCATGCAATTCCTCGGTCCACGAGTGGCTCAGCAGTATTTGTGTCGACTGCAGCAAGCTCAAAAGACAATTCCGTGCAAATTCCAACCAATTCCAAACAATTCCATGCAATTCCTCGCTCTCCGAGTGGCTCAGCTGTATTTGTGATGTGTCCTGTGAGCTCAAAAGACAATTCCGTGCAAATTCCAACCAATTCCAAACAATTCCATGCAATTCCTCGGTCCACGAGTGGCTCAGCAGTATTTGTGTCGACTGCAGCAAGCTCAAAAGACAATTCCGTGCAAATTCCAACCAATTCCAAACAATTCCATGCAATTCCTCGCTCTCCGAGTGGCTCAGCTGTATTTGTGATGTGTCCTGTGAGCTCAAAAGACAATTCCGTGCAAATTCCAACCAATTCCAAACAATTCCATGCAATTCCTCGCTCTCAGAGTGGCTCAGCAGTATTTGTGTCGACTGCAGCAAGCTCAAAAGACAATTCCGTGCAAATTCCAACCAATTCCAAACAATTCCATGCAATTCCTCGGTCCACGAGTGGCTCAGCAGTATTTGTGTCGACTGCAGCAAGCTCAAAAGACAATTCCGTGCAAATTCCAACCAATTCCAAACAATTCCATGCAATTCCTCGCTCTCCGAGTGGCTCAGCTGTATTTGTGATGTGTCCTGTGAGCTCAAAAGACAATTCCGTGCAAATTCCAACCAATTCCAAACAATTCCATGCAATTCCTCGCTCTCAGAGTGGCTCAGCTGTATTTGTGATGTGTCCTGTGAGCTCAAAAGACAATTCCGTGCAAATTCCAACCAATTCCAAACAATTCCATGCAATTCCTCGGTCCACGAGTGGCTCAGCAGTATTTGTGTCGACTGCAGCAAGCTCAAAAGACAATTCCGTGCAAATTCCAACCAATTCCAAACAATTCCATGCAATTCCTCGCTCTCCGAGTGGCTCAGCTGTATTTGTGATGTGTCCTGTGAGCTCAAAAGACAATTCCGTGCAAATTCCAACCAATTCCAAACAATTCCATGCAATTCCTCGGTCCACGAGTGGCTCAGCAGTATTTGTGTCGACTGCAGCAAGCTCAAAAGACAATTCCGTGCAAATTCCAACCAATTCCAAACAATTCCATGCAATTCCTCGCTCTCCGAGTGGCTCAGCTGTATTTGTGATGTGTCCTGTGAGCTCAAAAGACAATTCCGTGCAAATTCCAACCAATTCCAAACAATTCCATGCAATTCCTCGGTCCACGAGTGGCTCAGCAGTATTTGTGTCGACTGCAGCAAGCTCAAAAGACAATTCCGTGCAAATTCCAACCAATTCCAAACAATTCCATGCAATTCCTCGCTCTCCGAGTGGCTCAGCTGTATTTGTGATGTGTCCTGTGAGCTCAAAAGACAATTCCGTGCAAATTCCAACCAATTCCAAACAATTCCATGCAATTCCTCGCTCTCAGAGTGGCTCAGCAGTATTTGTGTCGACTGCAGCAAGCTCAAAAGACAATTCCGTGCAAATTCCAACCAATTCCAAACAATTCCATGCAATTCCTCGGTCCACGAGTGGCTCAGCAGTATTTGTGTCGACTGCAGCAAGCTCAAAAGACAATTCCGTGCAAATTCCAACCAATTCCAAACAATTCCATGCAATTCCTCGCTCTCCGAGTGGCTCAGCTGTATTTGTGATGTGTCCTGTGAGCTCAAAAGACAATTCCGTGCAAATTCCAACCAATTCCAAACAATTCCATGCAATTCCTCGCTCTCAGAGTGGCTCAGCAGTATTTGTGTCGACTGCAGCAAGCTCAAAAGACAATTCCGTGCAAATTCCAACCAATTCCAAACAATTCCATGCAATTCCTCGGTCCACGAGTGGCTCAGCAGTATTTGTGTCGACTGCAGCAAGCTCAAAAGACAATTCCGTGCAAATTCCAACCAATTCCAAACAATTCCATGCAATTCCTCGCTCTCCGAGTGGCTCAGCTGTATTTGTGATGTGTCCTGTGAGCTCAAAAGACAATTCCGTGCAAATTCCAACCAATTCCAAACAATTCCATGCAATTCCTCGCTCTCAGAGTGGCTCAGCAGTATTTGTGTCGACTGCAGCAAGCTCAAAAGACAATTCCGTGCAAATTCCAACCAATTCCAAACAATTCCATGCAATTCCTCGGTCCACGAGTGGCTCAGCAGTATTTGTGTCGACTGCAGCAAGCTCAAAAGACAATTCCGTGCAAATTCCAACCAATTCCAAACAATTCCATGCAATTCCTCGCTCTCCGAGTGGCTCAGCTGTATTTGTGATGTGTCCTGTGAGCTCAAAAGACAATTCCGTGCAAATTCCAACCAATTCCAAACAATTCCATGCAATTCCTCGCTCTCAGAGTGGCTCAGCAGTATTTGTGTCGACTGCAGCAAGCTCAAAAGACAATTCCGTGCAAATTCCAACCAATTCCAAACAATTCCATGCAATTCCTCGGTCCACGAGTGGCTCAGCAGTATTTGTGTCGACTGCAGCAAGCTCAAAAGACAATTCCGTGCAAATTCCAACCAATTCCAAACAATTCCATGCAATTCCTCGCTCTCCGAGTGGCTCAGCTGTATTTGTGATGTGTCCTGTGAGCTCAAAAGACAATTCCGTGCAAATTCCAACCAATTCCAAACAATTCCATGCAATTCCTCGCTCTCCGAGTGGCTCAGCTGTATTTGTGATGTGTCCTGTGAGCTCAAAAGACAATTCCGTGCAAATTCCAACCAATTCCAAACAATTCCATGCAATTCCTCGGTCCACGAGTGGCTCAGCAGTATTTGTGTCGACTGCAGCAAGCTCAAAAGACAATTCCGTGCAAATTCCAACCAATTCCAAACAATTCCATGCAATTCCTCGCTCTCCGAGTGGCTCAGCTGTATTTGTGATGTGTCCTGTGAGCTCAAAAGACAATTCCGTGCAAATTCCAACCAATTCCAAACAATTCCATGCAATTCCTCGCTCTCAGAGTGGCTCAGCAGTATTTGTGTCGACTGCAGCAAGCTCAAAAGACAATTCCGTGCAAATTCCAACCAATTCCAAACAATTCCATGCAATTCCTCGGTCCACGAGTGGCTCAGCAGTATTTGTGTCAACTGCAGCAAGCTCAAAAGACAATTCCGTGCAAATTCCAACCAATTCCAAACAATTCCATGCAATTCCTCGCTCTCCGAGTGGCTCAGCTGTATTTGTGATGTGTCCTGTGAGCTCAAAAGACAATTCCGTGCAAATTCCAACCAATTCCAAACAATTCCATGCAATTCCTCGCTCTCCGAGTGGCTCAGCTGTATTTGTGATGTGTCCTGTGAGCTCAAAAGACAATTCCGTGCAAATTCCAACCAATTCCAAACAATTCCATGCAATTCCTCGGTCCACGAGTGGCTCAGCAGTATTTGTGTCGACTGCAGCAAGCTCAAAAGACAATTCCGTGCAAATTCCAACCAATTCCAAACAATTCCATGCAATTCCTCGCTCTCCGAGTGGCTCAGCTGTATTTGTGATGTGTCCTGTGAGCTCAAAAGACAATTCCGTGCAAATTCCAACCAATTCCAAACAATTCCATGCAATTCCTCGCTCTCAGAGTGGCTCAGCAGTATTTGTGTCGACTGCAGCAAGCTCAAAAGACAATTCCGTGCAAATTCCAACCAATTCCAAACAATTCCATGCAATTCCTCGGTCCACGAGTGGCTCAGCAGTATTTGTGTCGACTGCAGCAAGCTCAAAAGACAATTCCGTGCAAATTCCAACCAATTCCAAACAATTCCATGCAATTCCTCGCTCTCCGAGTGGCTCAGCTGTATTTGTGATGTGTCCTGTGAGCTCAAAAGACAATTCCGTGCAAATTCCAACCAATTCCAAACAATTCCATGCAATTCCTCGCTCTCCGAGTGGCTCAGCTGTATTTGTGATGTGTCCTGTGAGCTCAAAAGACAATTCCGTGCAAATTCCAACCAATTCCAAACAATTCCATGCAATTCCTCGGTCCACGAGTGGCTCAGCAGTATTTGTGTCGACTGCAGCAAGCTCAAAAGACAATTCCGTGCAAATTCCAACCAATTCCAAACAATTCCATGCAATTCCTCGCTCTCCGAGTGGCTCAGCTGTATTTGTGATGTGTCCTGTGAGCTCAAAAGACAATTCCGTGCAAATTCCAACCAATTCCAAACAATTCCATGCAATTCCTCGCTCTCAGAGTGGCTCAGCAGTATTTGTGTCGACTGCAGCAAGCTCAAAAGACAATTCCGTGCAAATTCCAACCAATTCCAAACAATTCCATGCAATTCCTCGCTCTCCGAGTGGCTCAGCTGTATTTGTGATGTGTCCTGTGAGCTCAAAAGACAATTCCGTGCAAATTCCAACCAATTCCAAACAATTCCATGCAATTCCTCGCTCTCAGAGTGGCTCAGCAGTATTTGTGTCGACTGCAGCAAGCTCAAAAGACAATTCCGTGCAAATTCCAACCAATTCCAAACAATTCCATGCAATTCCTCGGTCCACGAGTGGCTCAGCAGTATTTGTGTCAACTGCAGCAAGCTCAAAAGACAATTCCGTGCAAATTCCAACCAATTCCAAACAATTCCATGCAATTCCTCGCTCTCCGAGTGGCTCAGCTGTATTTGTGATGTGTCCTGTGAGCTCAAAAGACAATTCCGTGCAAATTCCAACCAATTCCAAACAATTCCATGCAATTCCTCGCTCTCCGAGTGGCTCAGCTGTATTTGTGATGTGTCCTGTGAGCTCAAAAGACAATTCCGTGCAAATTCCAACCAATTCCAAACAATTCCATGCAATTCCTCGGTCCACGAGTGGCTCAGCAGTATTTGTGTCGACTGCAGCAAGCTCAAAAGACAATTCCGTGCAAATTCCAACCAATTCCAAACAATTCCATGCAATTCCTCGCTCTCCGAGTGGCTCAGCTGTATTTGTGATGTGTCCTGTGAGCTCAAAAGACAATTCCGTGCAAATTCCAACCAATTCCAAACAATTCCATGCAATTCCTCGCTCTCAGAGTGGCTCAGCAGTATTTGTGTCGACTGCAGCAAGCTCAAAAGACAATTCCGTGCAAATTCCAACCAATTCCAAACAATTCCATGCAATTCCTCGGTCCACGAGTGGCTCAGCAGTATTTGTGTCGACTGCAGCAAGCTCAAAAGACAATTCCGTGCAAATTCCAACCAATTCCAAACAATTCCATGCAATTCCTCGCTCTCCGAGTGGCTCAGCTGTATTTGTGATGTGTCCTGTGAGCTCAAAAGACAATTCCGTGCAAATTCCAACCAATTCCAAACAATTCCATGCAATTCCTCGCTCTCCGAGTGGCTCAGCTGTATTTGTGATGTGTCCTGTGAGCTCAAAAGACAATTCCGTGCAAATTCCAACCAATTCCAAACAATTCCATGCAATTCCTCGGTCCACGAGTGGCTCAGCAGTATTTGTGTCGACTGCAGCAAGCTCAAAAGACAATTCCGTGCAAATTCCAACCAATTCCAAACAATTCCATGCAATTCCTCGCTCTCCGAGTGGCTCAGCTGTATTTGTGATGTGTCCTGTGAGCTCAAAAGACAATTCCGTGCAAATTCCAACCAATTCCAAACAATTCCATGCAATTCCTCGCTCTCAGAGTGGCTCAGCAGTATTTGTGTCGACTGCAGCAAGCTCAAAAGACAATTCCGTGCAAATTCCAACCAATTCCAAACAATTCCATGCAATTCCTCGGTCCACGAGTGGCTCAGCAGTATTTGTGTCGACTGCAGCAAGCTCAAAAGACAATTCCGTGCAAATTCCAACCAATTCCAAACAATTCCATGCAATTCCTCGCTCTCCGAGTGGCTCAGCTGTATTTGTGATGTGTCCTGTGAGCTCAAAAGACAATTCCGTGCAAATTCCAACCAATTCCAAACAATTCCATGCAATTCCTCGCTCTCCGAGTGGCTCAGCTGTATTTGTGATGTGTCCTGTGAGCTCAAAAGACAATTCCGTGCAAATTCCAACCAATTCCAAACAATTCCATGCAATTCCTCGGTCCACGAGTGGCTCAGCAGTATTTGTGTCGACTGCAGCAAGCTCAAAAGACAATTCCGTGCAAATTCCAACCAATTCCAAACAATTCCATGCAATTCCTCGGTCCACGAGTGGCTCAGCAGTATTTGTGTCGACTGCAGCAAGCTCAAAAGACAATTCCATGCAAATTCCAACCAATTCCAAACAATTCCATGCAATTCCTCGGTCCACGAGTGGCTCAGCAGTATTTGTGTCGACTGCAGCAAGCTCAAAAGACAATTCCGTGCAAATTCCAACCAATTCCAAACAATTCCATGCAATTCCTCGCTCTCCGAGTGGCTCAGCTGTATTTGTGATGTGTCCTGTGAGCTCAAAAGACAATTCCGTGCAAATTCCAACCAATTCCAAACAATTCCATGCAATTCCTCGGTCCACGAGTGGCTCAGCAGTATTTGTGTCGACTGCAGCAAGCTCAAAAGACAATTCTGTGCAAATTCCAACCAATTCCAAACAATTCCGTGCAATTCCTCGGTCCACGAGTGGCTCAGCTGTATTTGTGTCGACTGCAGCAAGCTCAAAAGACAATTCCGTGCAAATTCCAACCAATTCCAAACAATTCCATGCAATTCCTCGGTCCACGAGTGGCTCAGCAGTATTTGTGTCGACTGCAGCAAGCTCAAAAGACAATTCCGTGCAAATTCCAACCAATTCCAAACAATTCCATGCAATTCCTCGGTCCACGAGTGGCTCAGCAGTATTTGTGTCGACTGCAGCAAGCTCAAAAGACAATTCCATGCAAATTCCAACCAATTCCAAACAATTCCATGCAATTCCTCGGTCCACGAGTGGCTCAGCAGTATTTGTGTCGACTGCAGCAAGCTCAAAAGACAATTCCGTGCAAATTCCAACCAATTCCAAACAATTCCATGCAATTCCTCGCTCTCCGAGTGGCTCAGCTGTATTTGTGATGTGTCCTGTGAGCTCAAAAGACAATTCCGTGCAAATTCCAACCAATTCCAAACAATTCCATGCAATTCCTCGGTCCACGAGTGGCTCAGCAGTATTTGTGTCGACTGCAGCAAGCTCAAAAGACAATTCCGTGCAAATTCCAACCAATTCCAAACAATTCCATGCAATTCCTCGGTCCACGAGTGGCTCAGCAGTATTTGTGTCGACTGCAGCAAGCTCAAAAGACAATTCCATGCAAATTCCAACCAATTCCAAACAATTCCATGCAATTCCTCGGTCCACGAGTGGCTCAGCAGTATTTGTGTCGACTGCAGCAAGCTCAAAAGACAATTCCGTGCAAATTCCAACCAATTCCAAACAATTCCATGCAATTCCTCGCTCTCCGAGTGGCTCAGCTGTATTTGTGATGTGTCCTGTGAGCTCAAAAGACAATTCCGTGCAAATTCCAACCAATTCCAAACAATTCCATGCAATTCCTCGGTCCACGAGTGGCTCAGCAGTATTTGTGTCGACTGCAGCAAGCTCAAAAGACAATTCTGTGCAAATTCCAACCAATTCCAAACAATTCCGTGCAATTCCTCGGTCCACGAGTGGCTCAGCTGTATTTGTGTCGACTGCAGCAAGCTCAAAAGACAATTCCGTGCAAATTCCAACCAATTCCAAACAATTCCATGCAATTCCTCGGTCCACGAGTGGCTCAGCAGTATTTGTGTCGACTGCAGCAAGCTCAAAAGACAATTCCGTGCAAATTCCAACCAATTCCAAACAATTCCATGCAATTCCTCGGTCCACGAGTGGCTCAGCAGTATTTGTGTCGACTGCAGCAAGCTCAAAAGACAATTCCATGCAAATTCCAACCAATTCCAAACAATTCCATGCAATTCCTCGGTCCACGAGTGGCTCAGCAGTATTTGTGTCGACTGCAGCAAGCTCAAAAGACAATTCCGTGCAAATTCCAACCAATTCCAAACAATTCCATGCAATTCCTCGCTCTCCGAGTGGCTCAGCTGTATTTGTGATGTGTCCTGTGAGCTCAAAAGACAATTCCGTGCAAATTCCAACCAATTCCAAACAATTCCATGCAATTCCTCGGTCCACGAGTGGCTCAGCAGTATTTGTGTCGACTGCAGCAAGCTCAAAAGACAATTCCGTGCAAATTCCAACCAATTCCAAACAATTCCATGCAATTCCTCGCTCTCCGAGTGGCTCAGCTGTATTTGTGATGTGTCCTGTGAGCTCAAAAGACAATTCCGTGCAAATTCCAACCAATTCCAAACAATTCCATGCAATTCCTCGCTCTCAGAGTGGCTCAGCAGTATTTGTGTCGACTGCAGCAAGCTCAAAAGACAATTCCGTGCAAATTCCAACCAATTCCAAACAATTCCATGCAATTCCTCGGTCCACGAGTGGCTCAGCAGTATTTGTGTCGACTGCAGCAAGCTCAAAAGACAATTCCGTGCAAATTCCAACCAATTCCAAACAATTCCATGCAATTCCTCGCTCTCCGAGTGGCTCAGCTGTATTTGTGATGTGTCCTGTGAGCTCAAAAGACAATTCCGTGCAAATTCCAACCAATTCCAAACAATTCCATGCAATTCCTCGCTCTCCGAGTGGCTCAGCTGTATTTGTGATGTGTCCTGTGAGCTCAAAAGACAATTCCGTGCAAATTCCAACCAATTCCAAACAATTCCATGCAATTCCTCGCTCTCAGAGTGGCTCAGCAGTATTTGTGTCGACTGCAGCAAGCTCAAAAGACAATTCCGTGCAAATTCCAACCAATTCCAAACAATTCCATGCAATTCCTCGGTCCACGAGTGGCTCAGCAGTATTTGTGTCGACTGCAGCAAGCTCAAAAGACAATTCCGTGCAAATTCCAACCAATTCCAAACAATTCCATGCAATTCCTCGCTCTCCGAGTGGCTCAGCTGTATTTGTGATGTGTCCTGTGAGCTCAAAAGACAATTCCGTGCAAATTCCAACCAATTCCAAACAATTCCATGCAATTCCTCGCTCTCCGAGTGGCTCAGCTGTATTTGTGATGTGTCCTGTGAGCTCAAAAGACAATTCCGTGCAAATTCCAACCAATTCCAAACAATTCCATGCAATTCCTCGGTCCACGAGTGGCTCAGCAGTATTTGTGTCGACTGCAGCAAGCTCAAAAGACAATTCCGTGCAAATTCCAACCAATTCCAAACAATTCCATGCAATTCCTCGGTCCACGAGTGGCTCAGCAGTATTTGTGTCGACTGCAGCAAGCTCAAAAGACAATTCCATGCAAATTCCAACCAATTCCAAACAATTCCATGCAATTCCTCGGTCCACGAGTGGCTCAGCAGTATTTGTGTCGACTGCAGCAAGCTCAAAAGACAATTCCGTGCAAATTCCAACCAATTCCAAACAATTCCATGCAATTCCTCGCTCTCCGAGTGGCTCAGCTGTATTTGTGATGTGTCCTGTGAGCTCAAAAGACAATTCCGTGCAAATTCCAACCAATTCCAAACAATTCCATGCAATTCCTCGGTCCACGAGTGGCTCAGCAGTATTTGTGTCGACTGCAGCAAGCTCAAAAGACAATTCTGTGCAAATTCCAACCAATTCCAAACAATTCCGTGCAATTCCTCGGTCCACGAGTGGCTCAGCTGTATTTGTGTCGACTGCAGCAAGCTCAAAAGACAATTCCGTGCAAATTCCAACCAATTCCAAACAATTCCATGCAATTCCTCGGTCCACGAGTGGCTCAGCAGTATTTGTGTCGACTGCAGCAAGCTCAAAAGACAATTCCGTGCAAATTCCAACCAATTCCAAACAATTCCATGCAATTCCTCGGTCCACGAGTGGCTCAGCAGTATTTGTGTCGACTGCAGCAAGCTCAAAAGACAATTCCATGCAAATTCCAACCAATTCCAAACAATTCCATGCAATTCCTCGGTCCACGAGTGGCTCAGCAGTATTTGTGTCGACTGCAGCAAGCTCAAAAGACAATTCCGTGCAAATTCCAACCAATTCCAAACAATTCCATGCAATTCCTCGCTCTCCGAGTGGCTCAGCTGTATTTGTGATGTGTCCTGTGAGCTCAAAAGACAATTCTGTGCAAATTCCAACCAATTCCAAACAATTCCGTGCAATTCCTCGGTCCACGAGTGGCTCAGCTGTATTTGTGTCGACTGCAGCAAGCTCAAAAGACAATTCCGTGCAAATTCCAACCAATTCCAAACAATTCCATGCAATTCCTCGGTCCACGAGTGGCTCAGCAGTATTTGTGTCGACTGCAGCAAGCTCAAAAGACAATTCCGTGCAAATTCCAACCAATTCCAAACAATTCCATGCAATTCCTCGGTCCACGAGTGGCTCAGCAGTATTTGTGTCGACTGCAGCAAGCTCAAAAGACAATTCCGTGCAAATTCCAACCAATTCCAAACAATTCCATGCAATTCCTCGCTCTCCGAGTGGCTCAGCTGTATTTGTGATGTGTCCTGTGAGCTCAAAAGACAATTCCGTGCAAATTCCAACCAATTCCAAACAATTCCATGCAATTCCTCGCTCTCCGAGTGGCTCAGCTGTATTTGTGATGTGTCCTGTGAGCTCAAAAGACAATTCCGTGCAAATTCCAACCAATTCCAAACAATTCCATGCAATTCCTCGGTCCACGAGTGGCTCAGCAGTATTTGTGTCGACTGCAGCAAGCTCAAAAGACAATTCCGTGCAAATTCCAACCAATTCCAAACAATTCCATGCAATTCCTCGGTCCACGAGTGGCTCAGCAGTATTTGTGTCGACTGCAGCAAGCTCAAAAGACAATTCCATGCAAATTCCAACCAATTCCAAACAATTCCATGCAATTCCTCGGTCCACGAGTGGCTCAGCAGTATTTGTGTCGACTGCAGCAAGCTCAAAAGACAATTCCGTGCAAATTCCAACCAATTCCAAACAATTCCATGCAATTCCTCGCTCTCCGAGTGGCTCAGCTGTATTTGTGATGTGTCCTGTGAGCTCAAAAGACAATTCCGTGCAAATTCCAACCAATTCCAAACAATTCCATGCAATTCCTCGCTCTCCGAGTGGCTCAGCTGTATTTGTGATGTGTCCTGTGAGCTCAAAAGACAATTCCGTGCAAATTCCAACCAATTCCAAACAATTCCATGCAATTCCTCGGTCCACGAGTGGCTCAGCTGTATTTGTGTCGACTGCAGCAAGCTCAAAAGACAATTCCGTGCAAATTCCAACCAATTCCAAACAATTCCATGCAATTCCTCGGTCCACGAGTGGCTCAGCAGTATTTGTGTCGACTGCAGCAAGCTCAAAAGACAATTCCGTGCAAATTCCAACCAATTCCAAACAATTCCATGCAATTCCTCGGTCCACGAGTGGCTCAGCAGTATTTGTGTCGACTGCAGCAAGCTCAAAAGACAATTCCGTGCAAATTCCAACCAATTCCAAACAATTCCATGCAATTCCTCGCTCTCCGAGTGGCTCAGCTGTATTTGTGATGTGTCCTGTGAGCTCAAAAGACAATTCCGTGCAAATTCCAACCAATTCCAAACAATTCCATGCAATTCCTCGCTCTCCGAGTGGCTCAGCTGTATTTGTGATGTGTCCTGTGAGCTCAAAAGACAATTCCGTGCAAATTCCAACCAATTCCAAACAATTCCATGCAATTCCTCGGTCCACGAGTGGCTCAGCAGTATTTGTGTCGACTGCAGCAAGCTCAAAAGACAATTCCGTGCAAATTCCAACCAATTCCAAACAATTCCATGCAATTCCTCGGTCCACGAGTGGCTCAGCAGTATTTGTGTCGACTGCAGCAAGCTCAAAAGACAATTCCATGCAAATTCCAACCAATTCCAAACAATTCCATGCAATTCCTCGGTCCACGAGTGGCTCAGCAGTATTTGTGTCGACTGCAGCAAGCTCAAAAGACAATTCCGTGCAAATTCCAACCAATTCCAAACAATTCCATGCAATTCCTCGCTCTCCGAGTGGCTCAGCTGTATTTGTGATGTGTCCTGTGAGCTCAAAAGACAATTCCGTGCAAATTCCAACCAATTCCAAACAATTCCATGCAATTCCTCGCTCTCCGAGTGGCTCAGCTGTATTTGTGATGTGTCCTGTGAGCTCAAAAGACAATTCCGTGCAAATTCCAACCAATTCCAAACAATTCCATGCAATTCCTCGCTCTCCGAGTGGCTCAGCTGTATTTGTGATGTGTCCTGTGAGCTCAAAAGACAATTCCGTGCAAATTCCAACCAATTCCAAACAATTCCATGCAATTCCTCGGTCCACGAGTGGCTCAGCAGTATTTGTGTCGACTGCAGCAAGCTCAAAAGACAATTCCGTGCAAATTCCAACCAATTCCAAACAATTCCATGCAATTCCTCGGTCCACGAGTGGCTCAGCAGTATTTGTGTCGACTGCAGCAAGCTCAAAAGACAATTCCATGCAAATTCCAACCAATTCCAAACAATTCCATGCAATTCCTCGGTCCACGAGTGGCTCAGCAGTATTTGTGTCGACTGCAGCAAGCTCAAAAGACAATTCCATGCAAATTCCAACCAATTCCAAACAATTCCATGCAATTCCTCGGTCCACGAGTGGCTCAGCAGTATTTGTGTCGACTGCAGCAAGCTCAAAAGACAATTCCGTGCAAATTCCAACCAATTCCAAACAATTCCATGCAATTCCTCGCTCTCCGAGTGGCTCAGCTGTATTTGTGATGTGTCCTGTGAGCTCAAAAGACAATTCCGTGCAAATTCCAACCAATTCCAAACAATTCCATGCAATTCCTCGCTCTCCGAGTGGCTCAGCTGTATTTGTGATGTGTCCTGTGAGCTCAAAAGACAATTCCGTGCAAATTCCAACCAATTCCAAACAATTCCATGCAATTCCTCGCTCTCCGAGTGGCTCAGCTGTATTTGTGATGTGTCCTGTGAGCTCAAAAGACAATTCCGTGCAAATTCCAACCAATTCCAAACAATTCCATGCAATTCCTCGGTCCACGAGTGGCTCAGCAGTATTTGTGTCGACTGCAGCAAGCTCAAAAGACAATTCCGTGCAAATTCCAACCAATTCCAAACAATTCCATGCAATTCCTCGGTCCACGAGTGGCTCAGCAGTATTTGTGTCGACTGCAGCAAGCTCAAAAGACAATTCCATGCAAATTCCAACCAATTCCAAACAATTCCATGCAATTCCTCGGTCCACGAGTGGCTCAGCAGTATTTGTGTCGACTGCAGCAAGCTCAAAAGACAATTCCGTGCAAATTCCAACCAATTCCAAACAATTCCATGCAATTCCTCGCTCTCCGAGTGGCTCAGCTGTATTTGTGATGTGTCCTGTGAGCTCAAAAGACAATTCCGTGCAAATTCCAACCAATTCCAAACAATTCCATGCAATTCCTCGGTCCACGAGTGGCTCAGCAGTATTTGTGTCGACTGCAGCAAGCTCAAAAGACAATTCTGTGCAAATTCCAACCAATTCCAAACAATTCCGTGCAATTCCTCGGTCCACGAGTGGCTCAGCTGTATTTGTGTCGACTGCAGCAAGCTCAAAAGACAATTCCGTGCAAATTCCAACCAATTCCAAACAATTCCATGCAATTCCTCGGTCCACGAGTGGCTCAGCAGTATTTGTGTCGACTGCAGCAAGCTCAAAAGACAATTCCGTGCAAATTCCAACCAATTCCAAACAATTCCATGCAATTCCTCGGTCCACGAGTGGCTCAGCAGTATTTGTGTCGACTGCAGCAAGCTCAAAAGACAATTCCGTGCAAATTCCAACCAATTCCAAACAATTCCATGCAATTCCTCGGTCCACGAGTGGCTCAGCTGTATTTGTGATGTGTCCTGTGAGCTCAAAAGACAATTCCGTGCAAATTCCAACCAATTCCAAACAATTCCATGCAATTCCTCGGTCCACGAGTGGCTCAGCAGTATTTGTGTCGACTGCAGCAAGCTCAAAAGACAATTCCGTGCAAATTCCAACCAATTCCAAACAATTCCATGCAATTCCTCGGTCCACGAGTGGCTCAGCAGTATTTGTGTCGACTGCAGCAAGCTCAAAAGACAATTCCGTGCAAATTCCAACCAATTCCAAACAATTCCATGCAATTCCTCGCTCTCCGAGTGGCTCAGCTGTATTTGTGATGTGTCCTGTGAGCTCAAAAGACAATTCCGTGCAAATTCCAACCAATTCCAAACAATTCCATGCAATTCCTCGCTCTCCGAGTGGCTCAGCTGTATTTGTGATGTGTCCTGTGAGCTCAAAAGACAATTCCGTGCAAATTCCAACCAATTCCAAACAATTCCATGCAATTCCTCGCTCTCCGAGTGGCTCAGCTGTATTTGTGATGTGTCCTGTGAGCTCAAAAGACAATTCCGTGCAAATTCCAACCAATTCCAAACAATTCCATGCAATTCCTCGGTCCACGAGTGGCTCAGCAGTATTTGTGTCGACTGCAGCAAGCTCAAAAGACAATTCCGTGCAAATTCCAACCAATTCCAAACAATTCCATGCAATTCCTCGGTCCACGAGTGGCTCAGCAGTATTTGTGTCGACTGCAGCAAGCTCAAAAGACAATTCCATGCAAATTCCAACCAATTCCAAACAATTCCATGCAATTCCTCGGTCCACGAGTGGCTCAGCAGTATTTGTGTCGACTGCAGCAAGCTCAAAAGACAATTCCGTGCAAATTCCAACCAATTCCAAACAATTCCATGCAATTCCTCGCTCTCCGAGTGGCTCAGCTGTATTTGTGATGTGTCCTGTGAGCTCAAAAGACAATTCCGTGCAAATTCCAACCAATTCCAAACAATTCCATGCAATTCCTCGCTCTCCGAGTGGCTCAGCTGTATTTGTGATGTGTCCTGTGAGCTCAAAAGACAATTCCGTGCAAATTCCAACCAATTCCAAACAATTCCATGCAATTCCTCGCTCTCCGAGTGGCTCAGCTGTATTTGTGATGTGTCCTGTGAGCTCAAAAGACAATTCCGTGCAAATTCCAACCAATTCCAAACAATTCCATGCAATTCCTCGGTCCACGAGTGGCTCAGCAGTATTTGTGTCGACTGCAGCAAGCTCAAAAGACAATTCCGTGCAAATTCCAACCAATTCCAAACAATTCCATGCAATTCCTCGGTCCACGAGTGGCTCAGCAGTATTTGTGTCGACTGCAGCAAGCTCAAAAGACAATTCCATGCAAATTCCAACCAATTCCAAACAATTCCATGCAATTCCTCGGTCCACGAGTGGCTCAGCAGTATTTGTGTCGACTGCAGCAAGCTCAAAAGACAATTCCGTGCAAATTCCAACCAATTCCAAACAATTCCATGCAATTCCTCGCTCTCCGAGTGGCTCAGCTGTATTTGTGATGTGTCCTGTGAGCTCAAAAGACAATTCCGTGCAAATTCCAACCAATTCCAAACAATTCCATGCAATTCCTCGGTCCACGAGTGGCTCAGCAGTATTTGTGTCGACTGCAGCAAGCTCAAAAGACAATTCTGTGCAAATTCCAACCAATTCCAAACAATTCCGTGCAATTCCTCGGTCCACGAGTGGCTCAGCTGTATTTGTGTCGACTGCAGCAAGCTCAAAAGACAATTCCGTGCAAATTCCAACCAATTCCAAACAATTCCATGCAATTCCTCGGTCCACGAGTGGCTCAGCAGTATTTGTGTCGACTGCAGCAAGCTCAAAAGACAATTCCGTGCAAATTCCAACCAATTCCAAACAATTCCATGCAATTCCTCGGTCCACGAGTGGCTCAGCAGTATTTGTGTCGACTGCAGCAAGCTCAAAAGACAATTCCGTGCAAATTCCAACCAATTCCAAACAATTCCATGCAATTCCTCGGTCCACGAGTGGCTCAGCTGTATTTGTGATGTGTCCTGTGAGCTCAAAAGACAATTCCGTGCAAATTCCAACCAATTCCAAACAATTCCATGCAATTCCTCGGTCCACGAGTGGCTCAGCAGTATTTGTGTCGACTGCAGCAAGCTCAAAAGACAATTCCGTGCAAATTCCAACCAATTCCAAACAATTCCATGCAATTCCTCGGTCCACGAGTGGCTCAGCAGTATTTGTGTCGACTGCAGCAAGCTCAAAAGACAATTCCGTGCAAATTCCAACCAATTCCAAACAATTCCATGCAATTCCTCGGTCCACGAGTGGCTCAGCAGTATTTGTGTCGACTGCAGCAAGCTCAAAAGACAATTCCGTGCAAATTCCAACCAATTCCAAACAATTCCATGCAATTCCTCGCTCTCCGAGTGGCTCAGCAGTATTTGTGTCGACTGCAGCAAGCTCAAAAGACAATTCTGTGCAAATTCCAACCAATTCCAAACAATTCCGTGCAATTCCTCGGTCCACGAGTGGCTCAGCTGTATTTGTGTCGACTGCAGCAAGCTCAAAAGACAATTCCGTGCAAATTCCAACCAATTCCAAACAATTCCATGCAATTCCTCGGTCCACGAGTGGCTCAGCAGTATTTGTGTCGACTGCAGCAAGCTCAAAAGACAATTCCGTGCAAATTCCAACCAATTCCAAACAATTCCATGCAATTCCTCGGTCCACGAGTGGCTCAGCAGTATTTGTGTCGACTGCAGCAAGCTCAAAAGACAATTCCGTGCAAATTCCAACCAATTCCAAACAATTCCATGCAATTCCTCGGTCCACGAGTGGCTCAGCAGTATTTGTGTCGACTGCAGCAAGCTCAAAAGACAATTCCGTGCAAATTCCAACCAATTCCAAACAATTCCATGCAATTCCTCGGTCCACGAGTGGCTCAGCAGTATTTGTGTCGACTGCAGCAAGCTCAAAAGACAATTCCGTGCAAATTCCAACCAATTCCAAACAATTCCATGCAATTCCTCGCTCTCCGAGTGGCTCAGCAGTATTTGTGTCGACTGCAGCAAGCTCAAAAGACAATTCTGTGCAAATTCCAACCAATTCCAAACAATTCCGTGCAATTCCTCGGTCCACGAGTGGCTCAGCTGTATTTGTGTCGACTGCAGCAAGCTCAAAAGACAATTCCGTGCAAATTCCAACCAATTCCAAACAATTCCATGCAATTCCTCGGTCCACGAGTGGCTCAGCAGTATTTGTGTCGACTGCAGCAAGCTCAAAAGACAATTCCGTGCAAATTCCAACCAATTCCAAACAATTCCATGCAATTCCTCGGTCCACGAGTGGCTCAGCTGTATTTGTGATGTGTCCTGTGAGCTCAAAAGACAATTCCGTGCAAATTCCAACCAATTCCAAACAATTCCATGCAATTCCTCGGTCCACGAGTGGCTCAGCAGTATTTGTGTCGACTGCAGCAAGCTCAAAAGACAATTCCGTGCAAATTCCAACCAATTCCAAACAATTCCATGCAATTCCTCGCTCTCCGAGTGGCTCAGCAGTATTTGTGTCGACTGCAGCAAGCTCAAAAGACAATTCTGTGCAAATTCCAACCAATTCCAAACAATTCCGTGCAATTCCTCGGTCCACGAGTGGCTCAGCTGTATTTGTGTCGACTGCAGCAAGCTCAAAAGACAATTCCGTGCAAATTCCAACCAATTCCAAACAATTCCATGCAATTCCTCGGTCCACGAGTGGCTCAGCAGTATTTGTGTCGACTGCAGCAAGCTCAAAAGACAATTCCGTGCAAATTCCAACCAATTCCAAACAATTCCATGCAATTCCTCGGTCCACGAGTGGCTCAGCTGTATTTGTGATGTGTCCTGTGAGCTCAAAAGACAATTCCGTGCAAATTCCAACCAATTCCAAACAATTCCATGCAATTCCTCGGTCCACGAGTGGCTCAGCAGTATTTGTGTCGACTGCAGCAAGCTCAAAAGACAATTCCGTGCAAATTCCAACCAATTCCAAACAATTCCATGCAATTCCTCGGTCCACGAGTGGCTCAGCAGTATTTGTGTCGACTGCAGCAAGCTCAAAAGACAATTCCGTGCAAATTCCAACCAATTCCAAACAATTCCATGCAATTCCTCGCTCTCCGAGTGGCTCAGCAGTATTTGTGTCGACTGCAGCAAGCTCAAAAGACAATTCTGTGCAAATTCCAACCAATTCCAAACAATTCCGTGCAATTCCTCGGTCCACGAGTGGCTCAGCTGTATTTGTGTCGACTGCAGCAAGCTCAAAAGACAATTCTGTGCAAATTCCAACCAATTCCAAACAATTCCGTGCAATTCCTCGGTCCACGAGTGGCTCAGCTGTATTTGTGTCGACTGCAGCAAGCTCAAAAGACAATTCTGTGCAAATTCCAACCAATTCCAAACAATTCCGTGCAATTCCTCGGTCCACGAGTGGCTCAGCTGTATTTGTGTCGACTGCAGCAAGCTCAAAAGACAATTCCGTGCAAATTCCAACCAATTCCAAACAATTCCATGCAATTCCTCGGTCCACGAGTGGCTCAGCAGTATTTGTGTCGACTGCAGCAAGCTCAAAAGACAATTCCGTGCAAATTCCAACCAATTCCAAACAATTCCATGCAATTCCTCGGTCCACGAGTGGCTCAGCTGTATTTGTGATGTGTCCTGTGAGCTCAAAAGACAATTCCGTGCAAATTCCAACCAATTCCAAACAATTCCATGCAATTCCTCGGTCCACGAGTGGCTCAGCAGTATTTGTGTCGACTGCAGCAAGCTCAAAAGACAATTCCGTGCAAATTCCAACCAATTCCAAACAATTCCATGCAATTCCTCGGTCCACGAGTGGCTCAGCAGTATTTGTGTCGACTGCAGCAAGCTCAAAAGACAATTCCGTGCAAATTCCAACCAATTCCAAACAATTCCATGCAATTCCTCGGTCCACGAGTGGCTCAGCAGTATTTGTGTCGACTGCAGCAAGCTCAAAAGACAATTCCGTGCAAATTCCAACCAATTCCAAACAATTCCATGCAATTCCTCGGTCCACGAGTGGCTCAGCAGTATTTGTGTCGACTGCAGCAAGCTCAAAAGACAATTCCGTGCAAATTCCAACCAATTCCAAACAATTCCATGCAATTCCTCGCTCTCCGAGTGGCTCAGCAGTATTTGTGTCGACTGCAGCAAGCTCAAAAGACAATTCTGTGCAAATTCCAACCAATTCCAAACAATTCCGTGCAATTCCTCGGTCCACGAGTGGCTCAGCTGTATTTGTGTCGACTGCAGCAAGCTCAAAAGACAATTCTGTGCAAATTCCAACCAATTCCAAACAATTCCGTGCAATTCCTCGGTCCACGAGTGGCTCAGCTGTATTTGTGTCGACTGCAGCAAGCTCAAAAGACAATTCTGTGCAAATTCCAACCAATTCCAAACAATTCCGTGCAATTCCTCGGTCCACGAGTGGCTCAGCTGTATTTGTGTCGACTGCAGCAAGCTCAAAAGACAATTCCGTGCAAATTCCAACCAATTCCAAACAATTCCATGCAATTCCTCGGTCCACGAGTGGCTCAGCAGTATTTGTGTCGACTGCAGCAAGCTCAAAAGACAATTCCGTGCAAATTCCAACCAATTCCAAACAATTCCATGCAATTCCTCGGTCCACGAGTGGCTCAGCTGTATTTGTGATGTGTCCTGTGAGCTCAAAAGACAATTCCGTGCAAATTCCAACCAATTCCAAACAATTCCATGCAATTCCTCGGTCCACGAGTGGCTCAGCAGTATTTGTGTCGACTGCAGCAAGCTCAAAAGACAATTCCGTGCAAATTCCAACCAATTCCAAACAATTCCATGCAATTCCTCGGTCCACGAGTGGCTCAGCAGTATTTGTGTCGACTGCAGCAAGCTCAAAAGACAATTCCGTGCAAATTCCAACCAATTCCAAACAATTCCATGCAATTCCTCGGTCCACGAGTGGCTCAGCAGTATTTGTGTCGACTGCAGCAAGCTCAAAAGACAATTCCGTGCAAATTCCAACCAATTCCAAACAATTCCATGCAATTCCTCGCTCTCCGAGTGGCTCAGCAGTATTTGTGTCGACTGCAGCAAGCTCAAAAGACAATTCTGTGCAAATTCCAACCAATTCCAAACAATTCCGTGCAATTCCTCGGTCCACGAGTGGCTCAGCTGTATTTGTGTCGACTGCAGCAAGCTCAAAAGACAATTCCGTGCAAATTCCAACCAATTCCAAACAATTCCATGCAATTCCTCGGTCCACGAGTGGCTCAGCAGTATTTGTGTCGACTGCAGCAAGCTCAAAAGACAATTCCGTGCAAATTCCAACCAATTCCAAACAATTCCATGCAATTCCTCGGTCCACGAGTGGCTCAGCTGTATTTGTGATGTGTCCTGTGAGCTCAAAAGACAATTCCGTGCAAATTCCAACCAATTCCAAACAATTCCATGCAATTCCTCGGTCCACGAGTGGCTCAGCAGTATTTGTGTCGACTGCAGCAAGCTCAAAAGACAATTCCGTGCAAATTCCAACCAATTCCAAACAATTCCATGCAATTCCTCGGTCCACGAGTGGCTCAGCAGTATTTGTGTCGACTGCAGCAAGCTCAAAAGACAATTCCGTGCAAATTCCAACCAATTCCAAACAATTCCATGCAATTCCTCGGTCCACGAGTGGCTCAGCAGTATTTGTGTCGACTGCAGCAAGCTCAAAAGACAATTCCGTGCAAATTCCAACCAATTCCAAACAATTCCATGCAATTCCTCGGTCCACGAGTGGCTCAGCAGTATTTGTGTCGACTGCAGCAAGCTCAAAAGACAATTCCGTGCAAATTCCAACCAATTCCAAACAATTCCATGCAATTCCTCGGTCCACGAGTGGCTCAGCAGTATTTGTGTCGACTGCAGCAAGCTCAAAAGACAATTCCGTGCAAATTCCAACCAATTCCAAACAATTCCATGCAATTCCTCGGTCCACGAGTGGCTCAGCAGTATTTGTGTCGACTGCAGCAAGCTCAAAAGACAATTCCGTGCAAATTCCAACCAATTCCAAACAATTCCATGCAATTCCTCGGTCCACGAGTGGCTCAGCAGTATTTGTGTCGACTGCAGCAAGCTCAAAAGACAATTCCGTGCAAATTCCAACCAATTCCAAACAATTCCATGCAATTCCTCGGTCCACGAGTGGCTCAGCAGTATTTGTGTCGACTGCAGCAAGCTCAAAAGACAATTCCGTGCAAATTCCAACCAATTCCAAACAATTCCATGCAATTCCTCGCTCTCCGAGTGGCTCAGCAGTATTTGTGTCGACTGCAGCAAGCTCAAAAGACAATTCTGTGCAAATTCCAACCAATTCCAAACAATTCCGTGCAATTCCTCGGTCCACGAGTGGCTCAGCTGTATTTGTGTCGACTGCAGCAAGCTCAAAAGACAATTCCGTGCAAATTCCAACCAATTCCAAACAATTCCATGCAATTCCTCGGTCCACGAGTGGCTCAGCAGTATTTGTGTCGACTGCAGCAAGCTCAAAAGACAATTCCGTGCAAATTCCAACCAATTCCAAACAATTCCATGCAATTCCTCGGTCCACGAGTGGCTCAGCTGTATTTGTGATGTGTCCTGTGAGCTCAAAAGACAATTCCGTGCAAATTCCAACCAATTCCAAACAATTCCATGCAATTCCTCGGTCCACGAGTGGCTCAGCAGTATTTGTGTCGACTGCAGCAAGCTCAAAAGACAATTCCGTGCAAATTCCAACCAATTCCAAACAATTCCATGCAATTCCTCGGTCCACGAGTGGCTCAGCAGTATTTGTGTCGACTGCAGCAAGCTCAAAAGACAATTCCGTGCAAATTCCAACCAATTCCAAACAATTCCATGCAATTCCTCGCTCTCCGAGTGGCTCAGCAGTATTTGTGTCGACTGCAGCAAGCTCAAAAGACAATTCTGTGCAAATTCCAACCAATTCCAAACAATTCCGTGCAATTCCTCGGTCCACGAGTGGCTCAGCTGTATTTGTGTCGACTGCAGCAAGCTCAAAAGACAATTCTGTGCAAATTCCAACCAATTCCAAACAATTCCGTGCAATTCCTCGGTCCACGAGTGGCTCAGCAGTATTTGTGTCGACTGCAGCAAGCTCAAAAGACAATTCCGTGCAAATTCCAACCAATTCCAAACAATTCCATGCAATTCCTCGGTCCACGAGTGGCTCAGCAGTATTTGTGTCGACTGCAGCAAGCTCAAAAGACAATTCCGTGCAAATTCCAACCAATTCCAAACAATTCCATGCAATTCCTCGGTCCACGAGTGGCTCAGCAGTATTTGTGTCGACTGCAGCAAGCTCAAAAGACAATTCCGTGCAAATTCCAACCAATTCCAAACAATTCCATGCAATTCCTCGGTCCACGAGTGGCTCAGCAGTATTTGTGTCGACTGCAGCAAGCTCAAAAGACAATTCCGTGCAAATTCCAACCAATTCCAAACAATTCCATGCAATTCCTCGGTCCACGAGTGGCTCAGCTGTATTTGTGATGTGTCCTGTGAGCTCAAAAGACAATTCCGTGCAAATTCCAACCAATTCCAAACAATTCCATGCAATTCCTCGGTCCACGAGTGGCTCAGCAGTATTTGTGTCGACTGCAGCAAGCTCAAAAGACAATTCCGTGCAAATTCCAACCAATTCCAAACAATTCCATGCAATTCCTCGGTCCACGAGTGGCTCAGCTGTATTTGTGATGTGTCCTGTGAGCTCAAAAGACAATTCCGTGCAAATTCCAACCAATTCCAAACAATTCCATGCAATTCCTCGGTCCACGAGTGGCTCAGCAGTATTTGTGTCGACTGCAGCAAGCTCAAAAGACAATTCCGTGCAAATTCCAACCAATTCCAAACAATTCCATGCAATTCCTCGGTCCACGAGTGGCTCAGCTGTATTTGTGATGTGTCCTGTGAGCTCAAAAGACAATTCCGTGCAAATTCCAACCAATTCCAAACAATTCCATGCAATTCCTCGGTCCACGAGTGGCTCAGCAGTATTTGTGTCGACTGCAGCAAGCTCAAAAGACAATTCTGTGCAAATTCCAACCAATTCCAAACAATTCCGTGCAATTCCTCGGTCCACGAGTGGCTCAGCTGTATTTGTGATGTGTCCTGTGAGCTCAAAAGACAATTCCGTGCAAATTCCAACCAATTCCAAACAATTCCATGCAATTCCTCGGTCCACGAGTGGCTCAGCAGTATTTGTGTCGACTGCAGCAAGCTCAAAAGACAATTCCGTGCAAATTCCAACCAATTCCAAACAATTCCATGCAATTCCTCGCTCTCCGAGTGGCTCAGCAGTATTTGTGTCGACTGCAGCAAGCTCAAAAGACAATTCCGTGCAAATTCCAACCAATTCCAAACAATTCCATGCAATTCCTCGGTCCACGAGTGGCTCAGCTGTATTTGTGATGTGTCCTGTGAGCTCAAAAGACAATTCCGTGCAAATTCCAACCAATTCCAAACAATTCCATGCAATTCCTCGGTCCACGAGTGGCTCAGCTGTATTTGTGATGTGTCCTGTGAGCTCAAAAGACAATTCCGTGCAAATTCCAACCAATTCCAAACAATTCCATGCAATTCCTCGGTCCACGAGTGGCTCAGCAGTATTTGTGTCGACTGCAGCAAGCTCAAAAGACAATTCTGTGCAAATTCCAACCAATTCCAAACAATTCCGTGCAATTCCTCGGTCCACGAGTGGCTCAGCTGTATTTGTGATGTGTCCTGTGAGCTCAAAAGACAATTCCGTGCAAATTCCAACCAATTCCAAACAATTCCATGCAATTCCTCGGTCCACGAGTGGCTCAGCAGTATTTGTGTCGACTGCAGCAAGCTCAAAAGACAATTCCGTGCAAATTCCAACCAATTCCAAACAATTCCATGCAATTCCTCGGTCCACGAGTGGCTCAGCTGTATTTGTGATGTGTCCTGTGAGCTCAAAAGACAATTCCGTGCAAATTCCAACCAATTCCAAACAATTCCATGCAATTCCTCGGTCCACGAGTGGCTCAGCTGTATTTGTGATGTGTCCTGTGAGCTCAAAAGACAATTCCGTGCAAATTCCAACCAATTCCAAACAATTCCATGCAATTCCTCGGTCCACGAGTGGCTCAGCAGTATTTGTGTCGACTGCAGCAAGCTCAAAAGACAATTCTGTGCAAATTCCAACCAATTCCAAACAATTCCGTGCAATTCCTCGGTCCACGAGTGGCTCAGCTGTATTTGTGATGTGTCCTGTGAGCTCAAAAGACAATTCCGTGCAAATTCCAACCAATTCCAAACAATTCCATGCAATTCCTCGGTCCACGAGTGGCTCAGCAGTATTTGTGTCGACTGCAGCAAGCTCAAAAGACAATTCCGTGCAAATTCCAACCAATTCCAAACAATTCCATGCAATTCCTCGGTCCACGAGTGGCTCAGCTGTATTTGTGATGTGTCCTGTGAGCTCAAAAGACAATTCCGTGCAAATTCCAACCAATTCCAAACAATTCCATGCAATTCCTCGGTCCACGAGTGGCTCAGCAGTATTTGTGTCGACTGCAGCAAGCTCAAAAGACAATTCCGTGCAAATTCCAACCAATTCCAAACAATTCCATGCAATTCCTCGGTCCACGAGTGGCTCAGCTGTATTTGTGATGTGTCCTGTGAGCTCAAAAGACAATTCCGTGCAAATTCCAACCAATTCCAAACAATTCCATGCAATTCCTCGGTCCACGAGTGGCTCAGCTGTATTTGTGATGTGTCCTGTGAGCTCAAAAGACAATTCCGTGCAAATTCCAACCAATTCCAAACAATTCCATGCAATTCCTCGGTCCACGAGTGGCTCAGCAGTATTTGTGTCGACTGCAGCAAGCTCAAAAGACAATTCTGTGCAAATTCCAACCAATTCCAAACAATTCCGTGCAATTCCTCGGTCCACGAGTGGCTCAGCTGTATTTGTGATGTGTCCTGTGAGCTCAAAAGACAATTCCGTGCAAATTCCAACCAATTCCAAACAATTCCATGCAATTCCTCGGTCCACGAGTGGCTCAGCAGTATTTGTGTCGACTGCAGCAAGCTCAAAAGACAATTCCGTGCAAATTCCAACCAATTCCAAACAATTCCATGCAATTCCTCGGTCCACGAGTGGCTCAGCTGTATTTGTGATGTGTCCTGTGAGCTCAAAAGACAATTCCGTGCAAATTCCAACCAATTCCAAACAATTCCATGCAATTCCTCGGTCCACGAGTGGCTCAGCAGTATTTGTGTCGACTGCAGCAAGCTCAAAAGACAATTCCGTGCAAATTCCAACCAATTCCAAACAATTCCATGCAATTCCTCGGTCCACGAGTGGCTCAGCTGTATTTGTGATGTGTCCTGTGAGCTCAAAAGACAATTCCGTGCAAATTCCAACCAATTCCAAACAATTCCATGCAATTCCTCGGTCCACGAGTGGCTCAGCTGTATTTGTGATGTGTCCTGTGAGCTCAAAAGACAATTCCGTGCAAATTCCAACCAATTCCAAACAATTCCATGCAATTCCTCGGTCCACGAGTGGCTCAGCAGTATTTGTGTCGACTGCAGCAAGCTCAAAAGACAATTCTGTGCAAATTCCAACCAATTCCAAACAATTCCGTGCAATTCCTCGGTCCACGAGTGGCTCAGCTGTATTTGTGATGTGTCCTGTGAGCTCAAAAGACAATTCCGTGCAAATTCCAACCAATTCCAAACAATTCCATGCAATTCCTCGGTCCACGAGTGGCTCAGCAGTATTTGTGTCGACTGCAGCAAGCTCAAAAGACAATTCCGTGCAAATTCCAACCAATTCCAAACAATTCCATGCAATTCCTCGGTCCACGAGTGGCTCAGCTGTATTTGTGATGTGTCCTGTGAGCTCAAAAGACAATTCCGTGCAAATTCCAACCAATTCCAAACAATTCCATGCAATTCCTCGGTCCACGAGTGGCTCAGCAGTATTTGTGTCGACTGCAGCAAGCTCAAAAGACAATTCCGTGCAAATTCCAACCAATTCCAAACAATTCCATGCAATTCCTCGGTCCACGAGTGGCTCAGCTGTATTTGTGATGTGTCCTGTGAGCTCAAAAGACAATTCCGTGCAAATTCCAACCAATTCCAAACAATTCCATGCAATTCCTCGGTCCACGAGTGGCTCAGCTGTATTTGTGATGTGTCCTGTGAGCTCAAAAGACAATTCCGTGCAAATTCCAACCAATTCCAAACAATTCCATGCAATTCCTCGGTCCACGAGTGGCTCAGCAGTATTTGTGTCGACTGCAGCAAGCTCAAAAGACAATTCTGTGCAAATTCCAACCAATTCCAAACAATTCCGTGCAATTCCTCGGTCCACGAGTGGCTCAGCTGTATTTGTGATGTGTCCTGTGAGCTCAAAAGACAATTCCGTGCAAATTCCAACCAATTCCAAACAATTCCATGCAATTCCTCGGTCCACGAGTGGCTCAGCAGTATTTGTGTCGACTGCAGCAAGCTCAAAAGACAATTCCGTGCAAATTCCAACCAATTCCAAACAATTCCATGCAATTCCTCGCTCTCCGAGTGGCTCAGCAGTATTTGTGTCGACTGCAGCAAGCTCAAAAGACAATTCCGTGCAAATTCCAACCAATTCCAAACAATTCCATGCAATTCCTCGGTCCACGAGTGGCTCAGCTGTATTTGTGATGTGTCCTGTGAGCTCAAAAGACAATTCCGTGCAAATTCCAACCAATTCCAAACAATTCCATGCAATTCCTCGGTCCACGAGTGGCTCAGCAGTATTTGTGTCGACTGCAGCAAGCTCAAAAGACAATTCCGTGCAAATTCCAACCAATTCCAAACAATTCCATGCAATTCCTCGGTCCACGAGTGGCTCAGCTGTATTTGTGATGTGTCCTGTGAGCTCAAAAGACAATTCCGTGCAAATTCCAACCAATTCCAAACAATTCCATGCAATTCCTCGGTCCACGAGTGGCTCAGCAGTATTTGTGTCGACTGCAGCAAGCTCAAAAGACAATTCTGTGCAAATTCCAACCAATTCCAAACAATTCCGTGCAATTCCTCGGTCCACGAGTGGCTCAGCTGTATTTGTGTCGACTGCAGCAAGCTCAAAAGACAATTCCGTGCAAATTCCAACCAATTCCAAACAATTCCATGCAATTCCTCGGTCCACGAGTGGCTCAGCAGTATTTGTGTCGACTGCAGCAAGCTCAAAAGACAATTCCGTGCAAATTCCAACCAATTCCAAACAATTCCATGCAATTCCTCGGTCCACGAGTGGCTCAGCAGTATTTGTGTCGACTGCAGCAAGCTCAAAAGACAATTCCGTGCAAATTCCAACCAATTCCAAACAATTCCATGCAATTCCTCGGTCCACGAGTGGCTCAGCAGTATTTGTGTCGACTGCAGCAAGCTCAAAAGACAATTCTGTGCAAATTCCAACCAATTCCAAACAATTCCATGCAATTCCTCGGTCCACGAGTGGCTCAGCAGTATTTGTGTCGACTGCAGCAAGCTCAAAAGACAATTCCGTGCAAATTCCAACCAATTCCAAACAATTCCATGCAATTCCTCGGTCCACGAGTGGCTCAGCTGTATTTGTGATGTGTCCTGTGAGCTCAAAAGACAATTCCGTGCAAATTCCAACCAATTCCAAACAATTCCATGCAATTCCTCGGTCCACGAGTGGCTCAGCAGTATTTGTGTCGACTGCAGCAAGCTCAAAAGACAATTCCGTGCAAATTCCAACCAATTCCAAACAATTCCATGCAATTCCTCGGTCCACGAGTGGCTCAGCTGTATTTGTGATGTGTCCTGTGAGCTCAAAAGACAATTCCGTGCAAATTCCAACCAATTCCAAACAATTCCATGCAATTCCTCGGTCCACGAGTGGCTCAGCAGTATTTGTGTCGACTGCAGCAAGCTCAAAAGACAATTCTGTGCAAATTCCAACCAATTCCAAACAATTCCGTGCAATTCCTCGGTCCACGAGTGGCTCAGCTGTATTTGTGTCGACTGCAGCAAGCTCAAAAGACAATTCCGTGCAAATTCCAACCAATTCCAAACAATTCCATGCAATTCCTCGGTCCACGAGTGGCTCAGCAGTATTTGTGTCGACTGCAGCAAGCTCAAAAGACAATTCCGTGCAAATTCCAACCAATTCCAAACAATTCCATGCAATTCCTCGGTCCACGAGTGGCTCAGCTGTATTTGTGATGTGTCCTGTGAGCTCAAAAGACAATTCCGTGCAAATTCCAACCAATTCCAAACAATTCCATGCAATTCCTCGGTCCACGAGTGGCTCAGCAGTATTTGTGTCGACTGCAGCAAGCTCAAAAGACAATTCCGTGCAAATTCCAACCAATTCCAAACAATTCCATGCAATTCCTCGGTCCACGAGTGGCTCAGCAGTATTTGTGTCGACTGCAGCAAGCTCAAAAGACAATTCCGTGCAAATTCCAACCAATTCCAAACAATTCCATGCAATTCCTCGGTCCACGAGTGGCTCAGCAGTATTTGTGTCGACTGCAGCAAGCTCAAAAGACAATTCCGTGCAAATTCCAACCAATTCCAAACAATTCCATGCAATTCCTCGGTCCACGAGTGGCTCAGCAGTATTTGTGTCGACTGCAGCAAGCTCAAAAGACAATTCTGTGCAAATTCCAACCAATTCCAAACAATTCCGTGCAATTCCTCGGTCCACGAGTGGCTCAGCTGTATTTGTGTCGACTGCAGCAAGCTCAAAAGACAATTCCGTGCAAATTCCAACCAATTCCAAACAATTCCATGCAATTCCTCGGTCCACGAGTGGCTCAGCAGTATTTGTGTCGACTGCAGCAAGCTCAAAAGACAATTCCGTGCAAATTCCAACCAATTCCAAACAATTCCATGCAATTCCTCGGTCCACGAGTGGCTCAGCAGTATTTGTGTCGACTGCAGCAAGCTCAAAAGACAATTCCGTGCAAATTCCAACCAATTCCAAACAATTCCATGCAATTCCTCGGTCCACGAGTGGCTCAGCAGTATTTGTGTCGACTGCAGCAAGCTCAAAAGACAATTCCGTGCAAATTCCAACCAATTCCAAACAATTCCATGCAATTCCTCGCTCTCCGAGTGGCTCAGCAGTATTTGTGTCGACTGCAGCAAGCTCAAAAGACAATTCCGTGCAAATTCCAACCAATTCCAAACAATTCCATGCAATTCCTCGGTCCACGAGTGGCTCAGCTGTATTTGTGATGTGTCCTGTGAGCTCAAAAGACAATTCCGTGCAAATTCCAACCAATTCCAAACAATTCCATGCAATTCCTCGGTCCACGAGTGGCTCAGCAGTATTTGTGTCGACTGCAGCAAGCTCAAAAGACAATTCCGTGCAAATTCCAACCAATTCCAAACAATTCCATGCAATTCCTCGGTCCACGAGTGGCTCAGCTGTATTTGTGATGTGTCCTGTGAGCTCAAAAGACAATTCCGTGCAAATTCCAACCAATTCCAAACAATTCCATGCAATTCCTCGGTCCACGAGTGGCTCAGCAGTATTTGTGTCGACTGCAGCAAGCTCAAAAGACAATTCTGTGCAAATTCCAACCAATTCCAAACAATTCCGTGCAATTCCTCGGTCCACGAGTGGCTCAGCTGTATTTGTGTCGACTGCAGCAAGCTCAAAAGACAATTCCGTGCAAATTCCAACCAATTCCAAACAATTCCATGCAATTCCTCGGTCCACGAGTGGCTCAGCAGTATTTGTGTCGACTGCAGCAAGCTCAAAAGACAATTCCGTGCAAATTCCAACCAATTCCAAACAATTCCATGCAATTCCTCGGTCCACGAGTGGCTCAGCTGTATTTGTGTCGACTGCAGCAAGCTCAAAAGACAATTCCGTGCAAATTCCAACCAATTCCAAACAATTCCATGCAATTCCTCGGTCCACGAGTGGCTCAGCAGTATTTGTGTCGACTGCAGCAAGCTCAAAAGACAATTCCGTGCAAATTCCAACCAATTCCAAACAATTCCATGCAATTCCTCGGTCCACGAGTGGCTCAGCAGTATTTGTGTCGACTGCAGCAAGCTCAAAAGACAATTCCGTGCAAATTCCAACCAATTCCAAACAATTCCATGCAATTCCTCGGTCCACGAGTGGCTCAGCTGTATTTGTGATGTGTCCTGTGAGCTCAAAAGACAATTCCGTGCAAATTCCAACCAATTCCAAACAATTCCATGCAATTCCTCGGTCCACGAGTGGCTCAGCAGTATTTGTGTCGACTGCAGCAAGCTCAAAAGACAATTCCGTGCAAATTCCAACCAATTCCAAACAATTCCATGCAATTCCTCGGTCCACGAGTGGCTCAGCAGTATTTGTGTCGACTGCAGCAAGCTCAAAAGACAATTCCGTGCAAATTCCAACCAATTCCAAACAATTCCATGCAATTCCTCGGTCCACGAGTGGCTCAGCTGTATTTGTGATGTGTCCTGTGAGCTCAAAAGACAATTCCGTGCAAATTCCAACCAATTCCAAACAATTCCATGCAATTCCTCGGTCCACGAGTGGCTCAGCAGTATTTGTGTCGACTGCAGCAAGCTCAAAAGACAATTCTGTGCAAATTCCAACCAATTCCAAACAATTCCGTGCAATTCCTCGGTCCACGAGTGGCTCAGCTGTATTTGTGTCGACTGCAGCAAGCTCAAAAGACAATTCCGTGCAAATTCCAACCAATTCCAAACAATTCCATGCAATTCCTCGGTCCACGAGTGGCTCAGCAGTATTTGTGTCGACTGCAGCAAGCTCAAAAGACAATTCCGTGCAAATTCCAACCAATTCCAAACAATTCCATGCAATTCCTCGGTCCACGAGTGGCTCAGCAGTATTTGTGTCGACTGCAGCAAGCTCAAAAGACAATTCCGTGCAAATTCCAACCAATTCCAAACAATTCCATGCAATTCCTCGGTCCACGAGTGGCTCAGCTGTATTTGTGATGTGTCCTGTGAGCTCAAAAGACAATTCCGTGCAAATTCCAACCAATTCCAAACAATTCCATGCAATTCCTCGGTCCACGAGTGGCTCAGCAGTATTTGTGTCGACTGCAGCAAGCTCAAAAGACAATTCCGTGCAAATTCCAACCAATTCCAAACAATTCCATGCAATTCCTCGGTCCACGAGTGGCTCAGCAGTATTTGTGTCGACTGCAGCAAGCTCAAAAGACAATTCCGTGCAAATTCCAACCAATTCCAAACAATTCCATGCAATTCCTCGGTCCACGAGTGGCTCAGCAGTATTTGTGTCGACTGCAGCAAGCTCAAAAGACAATTCCGTGCAAATTCCAACCAATTCCAAACAATTCCATGCAATTCCTCGGTCCACGAGTGGCTCAGCTGTATTTGTGATGTGTCCTGTGAGCTCAAAAGACAATTCCGTGCAAATTCCAACCAATTCCAAACAATTCCATGCAATTCCTCGGTCCACGAGTGGCTCAGCAGTATTTGTGTCGACTGCAGCAAGCTCAAAAGACAATTCCGTGCAAATTCCAACCAATTCCAAACAATTCCATGCAATTCCTCGGTCCACGAGTGGCTCAGCAGTATTTGTGTCGACTGCAGCAAGCTCAAAAGACAATTCCGTGCAAATTCCAACCAATTCCAAACAATTCCATGCAATTCCTCGGTCCACGAGTGGCTCAGCAGTATTTGTGTCGACTGCAGCAAGCTCAAAAGACAATTCCGTGCAAATTCCAACCAATTCCAAACAATTCCATGCAATTCCTCGGTCCACGAGTGGCTCAGCTGTATTTGTGATGTGTCCTGTGAGCTCAAAAGACAATTCCGTGCAAATTCCAACCAATTCCAAACAATTCCATGCAATTCCTCGGTCCACGAGTGGCTCAGCTGTATTTGTGATGTGTCCTGTGAGCTCAAAAGACAATTCCGTGCAAATTCCAACCAATTCCAAACAATTCCATGCAATTCCTCGGTCCACGAGTGGCTCAGCAGTATTTGTGTCGACTGCAGCAAGCTCAAAAGACAATTCCGTGCAAATTCCAACCAATTCCAAACAATTCCATGCAATTCCTCGGTCCACGAGTGGCTCAGCAGTATTTGTGTCGACTGCAGCAAGCTCAAAAGACAATTCCGTGCAAATTCCAACCAATTCCAAACAATTCCATGCAATTCCTCGCTCTCCGAGTGGCTCAGCAGTATTTGTGTCGACTGCAGCAAGCTCAAAAGACAATTCTGTGCAAATTCCAACCAATTCCAAACAATTCCGTGCAATTCCTCGGTCCACGAGTGGCTCAGCTGTATTTGTGTCGACTGCAGCAAGCTCAAAAGACAATTCCGTGCAAATTCCAACCAATTCCAAACAATTCCATGCAATTCCTCGGTCCACGAGTGGCTCAGCAGTATTTGTGTCGACTGCAGCAAGCTCAAAAGACAATTCTGTGCAAATTCCAACCAATTCCAAACAATTCCGTGCAATTCCTCGGTCCACGAGTGGCTCAGCTGTATTTGTGTCGACTGCAGCAAGCTCAAAAGACAATTCCGTGCAAATTCCAACCAATTCCAAACAATTCCATGCAATTCCTCGGTCCACGAGTGGCTCAGCAGTATTTGTGTCGACTGCAGCAAGCTCAAAAGACAATTCCGTGCAAATTCCAACCAATTCCAAACAATTCCATGCAATTCCTCGGTCCACGAGTGGCTCAGCTGTATTTGTGATGTGTCCTGTGAGCTCAAAAGACAATTCCGTGCAAATTCCAACCAATTCCAAACAATTCCATGCAATTCCTCGGTCCACGAGTGGCTCAGCTGTATTTGTGATGTGTCCTGTGAGCTCAAAAGACAATTCCGTGCAAATGCCAACCAATTCCAAACAATTCCATGCAATTCCTCGGTCCACGAGTGGCTCAGCAGTATTTGTGTCGACTGCAGCAAGCTCAAAAGACAATTCCGTGCAAATTCCAACCAATTCCAAACAATTCCATGCAATTCCTCGGTCCACGAGTGGCTCAGCTGTATTTGTGATGTGTCCTGTGAGCTCAAAAGACAATTCCGTGCAAATTCCAACCAATTCCAAACAATTCCATGCAATTCCTCGGTCCACGAGTGGCTCAGCTGTATTTGTGATGTGTCCTGTGAGCTCAAAAGACAATTCCGTGCAAATTCCAACCAATTCCAAACAATTCCATGCAATTCCTCGGTCCACGAGTGGCTCAGCAGTATTTGTGTCGACTGCAGCAAGCTCAAAAGACAATTCTGTGCAAATTCCAACCAATTCCAAACAATTCCGTGCAATTCCTCGGTCCACGAGTGGCTCAGCTGTATTTGTGATGTGTCCTGTGAGCTCAAAAGACAATTCCGTGCAAATTCCAACCAATTCCAAACAATTCCATGCAATTCCTCGGTCCACGAGTGGCTCAGCAGTATTTGTGTCGACTGCAGCAAGCTCAAAAGACAATTCCGTGCAAATTCCAACCAATTCCAAACAATTCCATGCAATTCCTCGGTCCACGAGTGGCTCAGCTGTATTTGTGATGTGTCCTGTGAGCTCAAAAGACAATTCCGTGCAAATTCCAACCAATTCCAAACAATTCCATGCAATTCCTCGGTCCACGAGTGGCTCAGCTGTATTTGTGATGTGTCCTGTGAGCTCAAAAGACAATTCCGTGCAAATTCCAACCAATTCCAAACAATTCCATGCAATTCCTCGGTCCACGAGTGGCTCAGCAGTATTTGTGTCGACTGCAGCAAGCTCAAAAGACAATTCTGTGCAAATTCCAACCAATTCCAAACAATTCCGTGCAATTCCTCGGTCCACGAGTGGCTCAGCTGTATTTGTGTCGACTGCAGCAAGCTCAAAAGACAATTCTGTGCAAATTCCAACCAATTCCAAACAATTCCATGCAATTCCTCGGTCCACGAGTGGCTCAGCTGTATTTGTGTCGACTGCAGCAAGCTCAAAAGACAATTCCGTGCAAATTCCAACCAATTCCAAACAATTCCATGCAATTCCTCGGTCCACGAGTGGCTCAGCAGTATTTGTGTCGACTGCAGCAAGCTCAAAAGACAATTCCGTGCAAATTCCAACCAATTCCAAACAATTCCATGCAATTCCTCGGTCCACGAGTGGCTCAGCTGTATTTGTGATGTGTCCTGTGAGCTCAAAAGACAATTCCGTGCAAATTCCAACCAATTCCAAACAATTCCATGCAATTCCTCGGTCCACGAGTGGCTCAGCAGTATTTGTGTCGACTGCAGCAAGCTCAAAAGACAATTCCGTGCAAATTCCAACCAATTCCAAACAATTCCATGCAATTCCTCGGTCCACAAGTGGCTCAGCAGTATTTGTGTCGACTGCAGCAAGCTCAAAAGACAATTCTGTGCAAATTCCAACCAATTCCAAACAATTCCATGCAATTCCTCGGTCCACGAGTGGCTCAGCTGTATTTGTGATGTGTCCTGTGAGCTCAAAAGACAATTCCGTGCAAATTCCAACCAATTCCAAACAATTCCATGCAATTCCTCGGTCCACGAGTGGCTCAGCAGTATTTGTGTCGACTGCAGCAAGCTCAAAAGACAATTCCGTGCAAATTCCAACCAATTCCAAACAATTCCATGCAATTCCTCGGTCCACGAGTGGCTCAGCTGTATTTGTGATGTGTCCTGTGAGCTCAAAAGACAATTCCGTGCAAATTCCAACCAATTCCAAACAATTCCATGCAATTCCTCGGTCCACGAGTGGCTCAGCAGTATTTGTGTCGACTGCAGCAAGCTCAAAAGACAATTCCGTGCAAATTCCAACCAATTCCAAACAATTCCATGCAATTCCTCGGTCCACGAGTGGCTCAGCAGTATTTGTGTCGACTGCAGCAAGCTCAAAAGACAATTCCGTGCAAATTCCAACCAATTCCAAACAATTCCATGCAATTCCTCGGTCCACGAGTGGCTCAGCAGTATTTGTGTCGACTGCAGCAAGCTCAAAAGACAATTCCGTGCAAATTCCAACCAATTCCAAACAATTCCATGCAATTCCTCGGTCCACGAGTGGCTCAGCAGTATTTGTGTCGACTGCAGCAAGCTCAAAAGACAATTCCGTGCAAATTCCAACCAATTCCAAACAATTCCATGCAATTCCTCGGTCCACGAGTGGCTCAGCAGTATTTGTGTCGACTGCAGCAAGCTCAAAAGACAATTCCGTGCAAATTCCAACCAATTCCAAACAATTCCATGCAATTCCTCGCTCTCCAAGTGGCGCAGCTGTATTTGTGATGTGTCCTGTGAGCTCAAACGACAATTCCGTGCAAATTCCAACCAATTCCAAACAATTCCATGCAATTCCTCGGTCCACGAGTGGCTCAGCAGTATTTGTGTCGACTGCAGCAAGCTCAAAAGACAATTCCGTGCAAATTCCAACCAATTCCAAACAATTCCATGCAATTCCTCGGTCCACGAGTGGCTCAGCAGTATTTGTGTCGACTGCAGCAAGCTCAAAAGACAATTCCGTGCAAATTCCAACCAATTCCAAACAATTCCATGCAATTCCTCGATCTGTCTTCTGAGCTCACTGCAGTCGACCCAAATACTGCTGAGCCACTTGTGGACCGAGGAATTGCACGGAATTGTTTGGAATTGGTTGGAATTTGCACGGAATTGTCTTTTGAGCTTGCTGGAGTCGACACAAATACTGCTGAGCCACTCGTGGACCGGGGAATTGTACGGAATTGTTTGGAATTGGTTGGAATTTGCATGGAATTGTCCTTTGAGCTCACACGACTCATCACGAATACTGCTCAGCCACTCAAGGACCGAGGAATTGCATGGAATTGTTTGGAATGGATTCTCAATTCCCCGCATCTGGATTCCCAATCTGCTGAATCTGGATTCCCAATTTCCTGCATTTGGATTCCCATTCTTGGAATTTGCATTAATATGCACATTTTCAGGATTTCAATTCTCATCATTGTTGACTTCCAAATCCCTAATCTCCCACAATTTCAGAATTCTACTTTCCAAACTTCTCAAACTCTTGGAATTACAATTCTCAGAATCCCACAGCCTGCACTTTGAAATGCCCATTCCTAGCATTCCCAGTATTGCAATTCCAATTCTCAGAATTCCCAGAACTTCAGAATCCTAATTCCCCGCCCCATATTTCCCTGGGTTTTAGTATTAAATAATTGTCCAATACCATTTTGCAAAGTATCTGAACAGTATTGAAGCAGTACTATACTATTTTTCAAAGTTCTTTAAGGATATTGAAACTGTATCTTAGATGCGTTGAAAGAGTACCTTAAAAGTATTGAAATAGTATCTTAAAAGTATTGACACAGTATCTTAAATGTATTGAAACTGTATCTTAAAAGTATTGACAAAGTATCTTAAATCCAAAATATGGCAACAGTACTATACTATTTCATCCTGTACCTTGATAGGATTCAAAAGGTATCCTAATAGTAAAAGCGCCCCAACTTCCTTACTGGTTTAATACTTTGATTCATCTTAGGCTGCAAGTATTCTATCCAAACTATACAGCACTTTGCTGTAAATACAGTAAAAGTAGTGAAACAAAAGGCTTGATGTTATTGAAAAGGTATAAGTCTCATTTTCCTTCATACTTTCAGATGAATTTGAGCACAAGTACTGTAGTTTATATCTGAATACTGTTACAATACCATGCTGAAAGTTCTGGTAATGATATTTAGTATACTTGTCAAGTACTTTCAAGATACTGTGTGACATGGTATGCTACTGTGCACCCTGTGTCGGGGTCGGATGACAACACATTGCGGCTTTGGGATGTCGATAGTGGCCAACCCATCGGAGAAGCGCTTGAGGGTCACACCGACTTGGTCGACCATGTTGTGTTTTCCCCAGATGGAAAGAAGCTTGCGTCAGGGTCGTATGACAACACATTGCGGCTTTGGGATGTCGAGACTGGCCAACCCATCGGAGAAACGCTTGAGGGTCACACCGACTTGGTCCACCATGTTGTGTTTTCCCCAGACGGAAAGAAGCTTGCGTCGGGGTCGTCTGACAAGACATTACGGCTTTGGAATGTCGAGAGTGGCCAACCCATCGGAGAAGCGCTTGAGGGGCACACCAGCTCGGTCAACTATGTCCTGTTCTCCCCAGACGGAAGGAAGCTTGCGTCGGGGTCGTCTGACAACACATTACGGCTTTGGGATGTCGAGAGTGGCCAACCCATCGGAGAAGCGCTTGAGGGGCACACCAGCTCGGTCAAGCCTGTCGTGTTTTCCCCAGACGGAAAGAAGCTTGCGTCGGGGTCGTCTGACAACACATTACGGCTTTGGGATGTCGAGAGGGGCCAACCCATTGGAGAAGCGCTTGAGGGTCACACCGACTTGGTCAACCATGTTGCGTTTTCCCCAGACGGAAAGAAGCTTGCATCAGGGTCGTATGACAAGACATTGCGGCTTTGGGATGTCGAGAGTGGCCAACCCATCGGAGAAGCACTTGAGGGTCACACTAACTGGGTCAACCATGTTGCGTTTTCCCCAGACGGAAAGAAGCTTGCGTCGGGGTCGTATGACAACACATTGCGGCTTTGGTATGTCAAGAGTGGCCAACCTATCAGCGAAGCGCTCGAGAGTCACACCGGGTCGGTCAAGCACGGGAAGAAGCTTGCGTCGGGGTCGTCTGACCACATATTGCGGCTTTGGGATGTCGGGAGTGAGCAACTAATTGGAGAAGCGCTCGAGGGTCACACCGGGCCGGTCACCTATGTCGTGTTTTCGCCAGACGGAAAGAAGCTTGCGTCGGGGTCGTCTGACAACACATTGCGGCTTTGGGATGTCGGGAGTGGCCAACCTATCGGAGAAGCGCTCAAGGGTCACAACCTCTCGGTCAAGCATGTTGTGTTTTCCCCAGATGGAAAGAAGCTTGCGTCAGGGTCGGATGACAACACATTGCGGCTTTGGGATGTTGAGACTGGCCAACCCATCGGAGAAGCGCTCAAGGGTCACACCCACTGGGTCAACCATGTCGTGTTTTCCCCAGATGGACAGAAGCTTGCGTCGGGGTCGCATGACAAGACATTGCGCCTTTGGGATGTTGAGAGTGGCCAACCCATCCAAGAAGCGCTTGAGGGTCACACCGACTTGCTCAAGCATGTTGTGTTTTCCCCAGACGGGAAGAAGCTTGCGTCGGGGTCGGATGACAACACATTGCGCCTTTGGGATGTCGAGAGTGGCCAACCCATCGGAGAAGCGCTCAAGGGTCACAACCTCTCGGTCAAGCATGTTGTGTTTTCCCCAGATGGAAAGAAGCTTGCGTCAGGGTCGGATGACAACACATTGCGGCTTTGGGATGTTGAGACTGGCCAACCCATCGGAGAAGCGCTCGAGGGTCACACCGACTGGGTCAACCATGTCGTGTTTTCCCCAGACGGAAAGAAGCTCGCGTCGGGGTCGGATGATAACACTTTGCGGCTTTGGGATGTTGAGAGTGGCCAACCCATCGGAGAAGCGCTTGAGGGTCACACCGACTTCGTCAACCATGTTGTGTTTTCTCCAGACGGAAAGAAGCTTGCTTCGGTGTCGTATGACAACACATTGCGGCTTTGGGATGTCGAGAGTGGCCAACCCATCGGCGAAGCCGCACCAGTTCCCCTCAACGGGGTCAGCCAAGTTACATTTCCACCATTTACGTTGGATGCCACATCCCTTCTGTACTGGGGGTTCGATAAGCAAGGCTTCCTGCGACACGGCCCAAAGCGATTATTATGGTTGCCTGTCTCATTTCGTGGTCACCTTACTGTGCAGTCATCAACTGTTGCTATTGGATGTGTTTCTGGGGCTGTTACTTTCATCAAATGGCCTGTTACTTTATCAAATGCCGATACTCAAGTAAGTTTCTCATAGAAACCTAAATACATTACCAGCTGGCAATGTTGAAGTTCTTGATTAACATTGTTATAGTAATGCCAGTCAACAACGGAGATACATTATGCATTTGCCGCCTATCAAGGCATTCCGATTCTGGGCACTGACTGCATTCTTCTGATACTCTTTGCGTCGACTCAGATAGGGGACGTGAGGCCAAAAAAGTTTTATTTCCTCTGTGCACAGTAGAGACATTTGTTGGGACTGCGGCCCAGCGTTCAATTCACACTTCCTCTGGTTTCATGGAGATGACCCAGTGCTGCACAGAAGGCAGACAAACTGCAATGAAAACAAATCATGGGCGTGAAATGTCCACGAAGCATCATCCTTTCGGGCGTTTATCACTGCCAACCCACCTTAACCACTAGATCATTCGCGTTGATGAGTAGAGTTCCGGCAGAATAAAGTTTGAAGCCAATCAAACCTTGGAGTATGGGCAGTTGACAAGAAATGCCGGGTAAGAGTCGAACATGGCTGAGCTTCGGTCAACCGTTCCTGGCACCGAAAGTCGTCTTGAGGAGGACAGCCACGAAGGCAGGGCACTTGCGATGAGGGTGATGAGGGTGACGAGTAGGTCCAAGTACATACAAAACTAAGCAGACCATGTGAGTCGAGACGATCTGAGACTGGAATGATGGAGTACCGATTTTGTGTGGCAAGTGAGGTCGAAAGACGGTTTATTTTTTGCAAGCGTGACTGTGAATTCAAACATACCACAATGGAAAACTGTGCAATGTGCATACCTCCTGTGCGATCGCTTAGACCAACAATGACTGAGAAACTCAAGGCTTGAGCCCAGTGTCTCCCGGGCCAGCACCCACTGACAGATCCGACATCTGAAGGATGCACAGACGAGAACTTGACGGCGCACCAAGAGGGCGGCGACTCGAGCCTCAGGAGGCCATCAAATGCTTGAGTGGTTGGAATCCAAAGTGATTGGAATCCAAAGTGATGGCGTATAAATCCGGTGTAACAGTGTAACCATCGACTGGAGGCATGGGGGAAACTTTAGCAGATTACAGAACGAGAGTTCCGTCAAGCAGGGGAATGACGAATAACTTCGGATAGTTGTTCCAACTTCCAAGGAAGACTCAACTTGGAAAACCCAATTTGACCACGGCCAATACAGAATTCTCGAGCAGATCCCACCTCCAAAAGCGGACCGACAATACCGTGTCAAGCAAGTGCAGTGCGAGAGGTAGTACCATCTCACGCGATCAAGGATAGCTTGAAGCTTCGTACAATTTGATGGGAAGATGTTTTTGCGACAGGCACATTGATACGCAACAGAATAAAAGTGTCTCTTAAATAAAGCGGGCGAGAGTCTCGGATACCTATATCCCAAATGCCCGCAGAGTTAATCATTTATAAATGCTTATGATATAGATAGCAGCCATAACCAAGACGAACTCCACGTTTTGCTACGGCAGAGAACACCTCTTGTGATAATGATAATACTGTAGGTTTGAGCAGTGCTAGCGGTGTGCATAATCTATTGAAGTATACATTCATATTTAAATTCGAAGTCTAGGGATCTCGTTAGTTCGATAAGTTATTTGAGTTGAGCGTTCGTACTTGGCAAGATTACGGCTAGGCATTGGTGCTGCTCGTCTGGCGAAGGGTTCCGAGCTCAGCATCACGTCGTACACGCGCTTGCGTTTTCTGACGGTGAATAAACCATAGTGCACCTGCAATTAGACACATCACGAGTGCTGCCGCAGGCGTAGGTATCAGCAGTGTACGCAACAAAGTCGCAGGTTCATTCTCACCCAAGCTCACAGCCACACCAATCTCCCATCCAGTGCTTAGCCCAACCGAGGGTGCGGGCTCACTTGACAGAGTCCAACAAAGATTTCAACAAGAGTGACCATTGATACCTGTAAATTCTCACCTCGGGGGTGGGCTGAACATGGCGAAAGGAGTGATTTAGGGGAAGATAGATATGCCGAGGGGAGAGTGGACATCCGAGTCCATGATTAATATGGATTGTTGGCGAAATGAGAGAGCCAAGCCCAAGCAGGGTCCTGACAAACATATGCTGAGTCACGGCGGCCTTGTGCCAAGTAAGCTCACAGCAGAGTATACTTGGTATTTCGCTCACCTGGTCCGAGTTTTGGAAAGCGAAACTTGACATAACTCCGAGTCGCAGATCACTCCAAAGGAGTGGACAATAACGAACCTAAGGTTGCTTGTTCAGTTAGAAAATTTCCTGAAAATGACCATTTACACACCTGATACTCGCGGAGAGTCACTAGTCATTAATATGCATTAATCATTGTTGGACGATTTTCTTGGCAGAGAATTCGGAGTGTGGATATCCTTTCGATCCGAGTCATCTGACCATCAAAACTTAGGAGCTCGAGATGGCTGCAGCAGCATTTGTGAGAGAAGGGAAAAAGGTATTTATTCTTCCCCTGCACAGAGCTGCAAAGCTTTCCAGTCCTCCAGATAGTCGCCATCGGAAGGAACTATGTCGACCACATCAAGGAGTTGAACAACCAACAGCCAAAGGAACCCTTTTTCTTCTTAAAGCCCACTACAAGCTATGTTCAATCCGGAGGAACAGTCGAGATTCCTAGAGGAATCATCGCACATTACGAAGGTTTTGCCTCAGGCCTCAGGTTCCACAACGGTGACACGGCTCATTCTTTGTTTTTTAGTGGAACTTGGTGTCGTAATCGGCAAACGGGGGAGAGACATTTCTCAAGCTGACGCCGAATCTCACATGGCTGGATATGGTAAGCCTATGTCCTGCCTTTTCATTCACCGCCTTCATTTCGTTTCCAAGCCCTGGCCGTTGATATGACCGCTAGAAATCTCCAAGCCCAAGCCAAGACTCAGGGTCTTCCTTGGACTGCCGCAAAAGGATTCGACACCTTTACACCCATTGGGTAGGTCCACTAAACGCAGTTTGAACACGTTTCACCTTCTAACGCAGACCATTCCTATCCAAATCGCAAGTACCCGATCCCTACAACTTGAATATCCTTCTTAAAGTGAGGTCGTTCGCCTCCCGTGGCATGTCTCGCATTTTTTTGAAACAGGTCTAGTTGAATGGAGCAGTCAAGCAAAATGGAATGACTGGAGACATGATTTTCCGCATCCCTCGACTGATTGAGCACATATCCTCGATCATGACACTCGAGGTCAGTCTACGACTGGCTATCCTTTATAACCAATTGCTTATGACTACTCCGCAGGAGGGAGACCTTATTCTCACTGGAACCCCGTCTGGTGTTGGCCCTCTCAATGCAGGGGACAAAGTTGAATGTGCTTTGACAGATGCTGAGACTGGCAAGGAACTGACAACTCTTAATTTCGCTGCTGTGGCAAGAGACGGAGGATACCACTTTCATTGAAAAATGCGAATGCTGATTACCAGTGAAACTGATTCCTGGCTGTCGTCGACTGAACGACTCCGGTTCCTGGCTGCTCACACGAACGGGACACTCTCAAACCCAACCCTTCTCCGGGCGAACAACAGTACAGCCACATACACAACCCTTTTTGCTCTACATATCCAACCCTAGCCATATATCTACACGGCGAGGCAAATGGCCGTATACGACCTGTGGCCAATCATCCATCTGACCGAATTCGCTTCCCATTCTCGAGAGCATGTGATTGAAATGATTCCTCTGTATGGCCAGAGTCATCCGATCCCGCATCATCAGACGCCGTTGAACTACTCGTAAAACTCCAGCTGCCCGTAGTGGGCGTGAGGTCCCCGTCTTGCCCAGTTTGAAAGTCCCCAAAGTCTCCAAAGCTGTCGAACGATGCATCTTCCATCTCTTCTGAGAATGAGGTCGAGAAGGTAAATGGATCCGAACCAGCTCCTCCCGAATCAGAAAACGGCCCAAATGTAATATCATCCTGCACCATTTTTGTGTTGTCAATAAAAATTGCAATGCTAAGATATTGTCACCTACATCATCACCATCGGTTGTGAATGGATCCACACTTGTCGAATCCTCTGGATGGAAAACGTCCTAATTCGAAGAATCAGTCAGTCGATTTTTTTCACGGCATGTCACTGACGTCAAATCCGTTAGTACCAAGTGGTCTGCGTTGAAGGCTAGAATGACGAGCTGACACTGGGGGATGGCCGATCCCGAACGTTGAATGAGAAAGCCATCCACTGTCATCATCATCGTCATCTGAACCTGACGATCCAAAATCAACCGAGGCGTTCATCTCCCGAACTAAATATTGGGCAAACTGCAATTCAAAACAATCAATCAAACCAGACATGAAACGACACACAAACGATGCAGACGAACCTGTGGAGGACTAGTATCGTGGTCAACCTCATCCTCGTCCTCAATCGTCGCCGGCCCAAAGTCCGCAGTACTTCCACGGGTGGGACGCACACTACTAGCTCTTTGGAATTCACCTCTCGATCCATGGACACCGTTGGTGCCACTAGTAATATCATACACATCGGCTGAATGGGAGGCAGTGTCGGCCTCATCAACCCTCCAGCGAGCGCCAGTGCGAGGAACTCCAGGAACGACCACAGGTTTTCCACCTCCCAAGAGAGAACAGTCCTTCTTCTTTGTCTCAACGTATCGACCGGTTACATACTCGTGCCACGCCGTTTCTGGTATGTATTTTGCTACGACAAGGCGGAGGTCCGCTGGAAAATGGTCAAGTGCACTGATGACATCTTCTGATATCAGCGTCAGATGGCCCATGTACCCCAGTCGTACACCTTTCGGCTTCGCGCTGTTGTGGGACATCAGATCAGGAGCCAATCGTGAGAAAGGAGCGCAGATTACGCACCATTCCGCGTCATTCTTCTGTTGGCCTTCAACTATCCGATGCATTAACCGTGCATCGCGAAAGAGAGCAATTGTCAGTTCGCGGTTGAGCCCACCATCGACCCGCCCAGTCAAAATCTGGTGGACTAAATCATACACGGCACTGTGCAGAAAATTATTCCAAGGGAACTCAAAGAACAGGTCCTTTCCATCCGCATGAGCCTTTTGCAAATTAGAAAGTATATCGAGGGACCTACCAGCAGAGTAGAAAGCACCTTCATGTCTAAAAATCGCCGTTTTAGTTTTTCGCCGATGGGCATCGAAGTGTCTAATGAGTTTTCAATCGTCGCTGGTCGCCTAGAATTCCGTCGAGAACCCTGTGGACGAAGTCCCACAGTCGAACTATCCGAATCGGAATTGAACGAGTTGACTCTTTGTGATAACGCGACTCCCTGCGCTGCAATCTCCGCTGGTGAAGGTAGAGAAGCTGCGTTTGGGGATGATGGCACTATGATTGGAGGCTGCTGCAAGGGCTCATCGAGTGAAAGAGCCGGCAGATTTTTTGGGAGAGGTTCGTCGAACATTGCTATTTCTTCCATAGCATCGTCGTCTGAGCTGCCAGGTTCGTCGTCATCGCTCATGTCCTCGTCTGAATCAAGAAGCGAAGGTGAAGCTCCAGAAGCAGCGTGAACTGGCAACTCGAGAGCAGGTTCAATTTCGTCATTGGTTTCGTCCATGGCATCGTTCTCTCTTTCATCACCGGAGCCTATTGCGATAACGCGGGCAAGTTCCTCTAGAGCTGATAGTCCACCTTGTAACCGGCCGTTTGAATCGTAAAGGTGGTTGAACTCAGCAGAGCGGTTCAACAAAGACATATTTGAGCAATGCAACAGCTCCGCAAGTAACTCGCATATGCGGTAACGTTCAAAAGTCAGTGGAATGATGGGACCGACTGTGGTGGAGACAGGCCCATTCTGAGATTATTATCAGCATCTTTGCGCGTCACTGATCGTCGGACAGGGCAATGAGCCAACTGACCAGAGATCTTGGCTCTCGCAGATACCGTTGAAGGATATCCAGTCGTTCACACATGACTTCCAACACTGATCCCAAGTGCACAACGCCCATACGATCCACCATCTCCTTCATAGCTCGCTCTAGAGTTTCGCGGTCATCGTCTGCGTGACTATGGAATTGTTGCTGAACTTGAATGAGACGGTTCCGAAGAGTGTGAAAAAGATATGGTTCGAAATAATCAGAGTTATTTTTCCGTATCAGCTCGATGATGATTGAGATAGAATGTACCACTGAGGATGTGGCGGACTGAATGTTAGGCAGCGTTGACTTGGCTGATTCGTCGGAATATGATCCTCCGCTCAGACTCTCGGCCTCTTCCGTAAAGTTTCGTGAGTTGCGTGCTGTGACGGTGCCGCTTTGTTCGCCAAAGTCATGTAGGATGTAGTCGGCTAACGTCGACACACTATTTGGGTGAGCAAGTTCCCGAGCGAAGCGGTTGGAAGCGGGACCATTTTGAAGACCTTCTGTAAGACCTGCTCCCGGGGATGGAGTTGCCATCGATATAATACCTTTAATCAGCTCTGCCACAACCGTATGGATGTCACCGGTATGTGCAGGCGACAATAATTCAATCAAGCGACCCATGAGATTCTCCGACGATAGCCACTGGACGTCCATGCGTGAGATGAATCCGGGAGATAGCACATGGTGACATACTTCTAAAACGCCGGCACCTCCAGGATGTTCATCCAACTGAATAATTCGTACTAATAGATCGACGAAGGACGGGGTTTCAACATGTCGAAGAAGTCTTTCGACCACAGAGGGTTGTGATTGAATGAAGGCCAGCATCTGAGCGCTAAGCTCGGCATTCATGGGACTACGAATGACAATATTATTGGGAATTCACCTCCGCTGGTTTTTTGTTCAAAAATACTGCATTTATTTTGGCGAAGTGAGAGGCCATCACCATCTGGGTTTTCATATCTTCTGGTGGCCTATCCAACACAGTTTCCCAGAATGGCACGAGCAGCTGGTCCTGCTGGTTGACGCACGTCTCCACAATAGACCATATTTCGCTGCAGAGCACTTCTGTTGCGACATATGGGTATCTTTAAATTGTCGCCGGGAGTCCATTGCATGAGATGTCAGCAATGAAACGGGTGAAAACTCACTTGAACCGACCCCTGTCCTCGCCCTCAATCTGACCAGTCACATACGCCAATAAACGCTGCAATATATCCACTCGTTGGAAATAGTCGATGAGTCTGGTGTTTTGCGACTTGCATTCTTGCAATAGATCATCTTCGTCTAAAATAGCTTCCAGTGCAACATCGTCCTTGTCCAGTAGTCCATCAATTGAAGACGCATTGTGAAAACCAAATCTATCAGAAGAGACAAACAGACTGAGCGATGTCGATTAGTCCTTGGATATAATTTCAGGTTACCTCCAGAACATGAAGGTAGAAAACTTCAACAAAGTTTTCAGAACTCGCAAACGGACAACACTTGCCGGACAACCGAATGTGCCGGCACTGCGATTTGCAATGTGCGAATTGATCTGTCTCTTATAAACGAGCTTTGATTTTCGTTCGGTCTCAGGCGGATAATATAGTATAGAGAGTAATTATTGCTGTTTGCACATGACTTGGCAGCTCGGATTTCCTAATTTGGGTGTACAAAATATGTCCCAGAACTTGTGAATTTTATCTCAACAACGAGACATCAGAGCACTTAGATTTCTCTACAAATGTTGTTATGAAAATTATTCTGGAGCTGCTGAGAGCAAAGATGAGAGATTTTGACTGCTAAATGACATAGTTGTATACAACACCCCTCAAAATCAACTTTTGAAATTTTCTAAGAGAACTATACTGATTCTCATGCAAATAACTACACAGGGAGAGTGTATAGTAATTATCAAAAGTGTATGCCAAAGAAATGCAGGTGTTCTCAGTGGTCTGTCAACCTTTAGGCATGATGTTGATCTGTGCTAAAATGTAATCTGGCAAACCACATCAACTACTAATGATAACCAGGATTTTATTTTGCATGCACTTTTGATAATTACTATATATTTTCCCTGTGTAGTTATTTGCATGAGAATCAGTATAGTTCTCTTAGAAAAATCCAAAAGTGGATTTTAAGGGGTATTGTATATAACTATGTCATTCAGCAGTCAAAATCTCTCATCTTTACTCTCAGCAGCTCCAGAATAATTTTCATAACAACATTTATAGAGAAATCTAAGTGCTCTGATGTCCCATTGTAGATAAAATTCAAAAGTTCTGGGGACATATTTTGTACACCCAAATTAGGAAATCCGAGCTGTCATGTGCAAACAGCAATAAAAGTGAAAAACGTGATCCAAGGTGGGGCAAAGACAAATAAATATTTAGAACTGTGAAGGAGTCAACGGTCGTCTCCAAATGACTCTTCAACCCACTTACCCGGATCTGGTACGACCCACTGGCCTTCGTGAGATAGCGAACCCACTTGATGCTGTGATAGTTGCTCTTCTCGAACACCTTCAAAAACCGAACGATCAAACCCGAGGCAGTGAACATGAGGACTTGAAAGTCCACGTCGATCGGTGGCCGTGCCCATACTTGCCGAATTGTTGTACTCGTCAAGTCGGCGGCAGCGGAGAGTGTGTGCTCCTGCCCGCCCTGAAGTCTCGGAATTCTGCAAGATTCGTTGAATAAAAAATGCAAGCGACGCTCAAAAAGGCACCGACTTCCAAACAACAACATTCTCCGCCGGTACATATTTAGCCTTCCCATTCGCAACTTTGCACTCAACAGCAGTTGTGTTCAATGGGGTGGGGATACGTAATACCACGTTGGTCGCGGAGAGCTTGTTGCTGAAGCTGGTTTTGACCGTAACAGTGTATGAAACTTGTGTGGTGCCCATCTCAGTCGCCGTGGCAATGATCCGCAAGGGGAGTTTGACATTGGAAGTGGAACGGTATCTATACGAGATTGAGCTAGATGAGAACATCAGGTTGTCAAGACTAACCGCATGAGTTCGAATTCTCCATCAGGTGGGATGAAGCTGATTGTTCGAGTGGAGTCGAATTCATTCAATCGGACACACTGGTGGAAATGACAATCATCTAGTTCCACAGCGTCGCCGACGCCTCGCTCGTTCTTGTCAATTACCAGCTTATCGTTCAAACCAAACTTGCACTCCGGAGTGCCAGACAGATAAGCACGCATTTGAATATGGCCATCAACATCGGCGCGAAGCACATTGCCTAAACGCAAGTGTAATTCTCATTACAGAAACAGAAGGATGACACATACCTTTAGCACTCATACTCAAATTGACGGTTTCTACGACGTCTACGAAGGCCTCATTCTTTTTATACTTGACGTCTGCACGCCGCCAACTTGTCGCACCGGTGGCTTGAGTCGTGATTTTCGAGGATTCCTCCTGAAGTTTATGGGAATGAGTATTCAGAACTTGACGCCAGAGACCGAGTCAATCACAGCAGCTATCGCAGAAGACACAATGCTTTCCGTCGTGATGTATGTCTTGAGGGTGTCAATTTCGCTGTTTTGAGGATACCCAAAATCATTGATTTCTGTTGACCAGATACGTCAACGGAGTGCCATGTTTTCGTCCAATCCAGTTGCCCACCATCAATGAGTTCGTATATTAGAGTGAAATTGTTCTTGATTGACTCCTCGTCGATCTTGCCAAAGTAGGATTTTGCGATGTTGATGAACCGATAACAGAATTCGAAGACTAGCGCAGCGTTGGCGTTGTTTCTGTGTGTCGTATGAAGTTGGATATTGGAATTGGAATTGCAGAGACATACTTTGTAACCGCCACAACATATAGATTGTTGATCCTGACATGGAAGAAACTGGTTGAACCAAGCGTAATAATGGGCGATCTCACGTCACTGTTAGAGACCACCTGTATCCGAAAAACGTCGGCAATAGACCGCCTAAGAAATTATAGCTCTCGGTAAGAAAGCGGTCAGAAGTTCAGATATCCGATCAGATGTACTTGAAGTCAGTCCGATAGAGTCTTGAAATGAGAACCTTTGTCGTTTTGAATCCGTTATTTGCTTCACCCAGAATGCCGACTGACCCACCTCCCCTTTCTGATTGAAAACAAAGAATGCCTACGAGCCACCGCATGAACCTATGAGCACCTGAGTAAGACAGATCATACCGAGATCATGGGTTCACGTTGGGAACGATCGCTTTTGGAAATTGGAAATTAGCCCCAACTTGTTTGCCAACAGCTTGCAGAACAAACAACACTCTGAAAAATATTTGAAAGTCGACAAGCCGACTTTTGCCATTACCCACTACCACCACCGTGACTCTGATATGTCTACGCCACCAGTCAAGTCTACCTCTGCGGTAGACGAACGGCTTTCAAGCCGCGAAAATCCAGCCGAGCCACTTCTGACCAGAAGGGCAAAGGAGAAGGGCAAAGGCCAGGCATCGCAGATAAATTCTGTCTCCAACGGTGAAAGTAGCAAGAAGATAGATTTTGACCAGGGCGATGATTTCATTCCATTCACAACATCTCATTCGCCGTCGCCAACGGAGGCCGAGGATCCCCGTCGGGAGCCCATTAAAAACGGAAGAGGAACGGGCCGTAGCATATCGCCTCCCGTTAGGGAATGGGACAGAGGGAAGACTGCTCCTTTATCGAGGGATGCGAGGGATGGGAGGAGGGGGAAAGCAAGGGAGCGCAGCTTGGACAGAGGTGGAAGGACGCATGACGGCAAGCGGAAGTATGACATGGACTACAGTGACTCGTATGAGTATAAAAAACAGCGGCTCGATGTCCCTTCACGGAAGGCCCCGTGGGTCGCAGACGTGGACTGGGAACGTTGTAATAATGTTGCCGAAATGTATGTTCGGTTTCATTGCTCAAGAGGTTGGATGTTGAATGCTGATTCTTTTTTTTTGTTGTTGTTGTTTTCATCTTTCCATTCGCATTCATGATTGGTAGGCTACACTGCGAAGTCGAAGCATTTGTCAATTATATTTCACCAACTGCTGTCGAAGACGAGGTTCGTCGACTAGTGGTGGAACTCATCACTCATGCGGTTACGCAGTCATTCCCGGATGCCAAAGTTCACCCTTTTGGCAGTTTCGAAACCAAGCTATACCTTCCCCATGGGTGCGTTGTTCCCGCACGTCTATTCAATTGTGCCCCTGAAGCGCACTTGTTGTTTCACAACAACTCTAGAGATATAGATCTTGTCATTTTGTCTCATTCCATGGCCTATAGCGATAAAGTCGCAGTTCTGCGCGCTCTCGCCAACACTCTGAAACGCGCGCAGATAGCGGACAAGGTTACTATCATCGCTAAAGCGAAAGTTCCGATTATCAAGTTCATCTCAACTCACGGGCGATTCAATGTCGACATCAGCATTAATCAAGCAAACGGGGTCACTGCTGGGAAAATCGTCAACGGGTTTCTGAACGATATGCATGGAATAGGCCAAGGATTGGCCCTTCGCAGCCTTATCATGATCACGAAATTGTTTCTCTCCCAACGCAGTATGAACGAGGTCTTTTCGGGAGGTCTCGGAAGTTACAGCATTGTTTGCCTAGCTGTGAGCTTTTTGCAGATGCACCCCAAGATTCGCCGAGGAGAAATCGACGCGGAGAAGAACTTGGGTGTGTTGCTGATGGAATTCTTTGAACTCTATGGGTCCTACTTTAATTATGAGGAGGTTGGCATTTCATTACGGGATGGCGGGACTTACTATAACAAGAAGCAACGGGGTTGGGCGGATTATTATAAGAGTGATTTATTGTCTATTGAAGACCCAGCCGATCCTTGTGAGTTTTTTTGATGTCTGTGTGTTTTTTGTATCGTGAATGGGAATTCTTGAACACTTTTTTGACCTTTTTTTTCACCAGCGAACGATATCTCGAAGGGATCTTACGGAATTGCCAGAGTTCGTGCGACTCTGGCTGGGGCCTATGGGATCTTGACCGCCGCCGCCTACCTCCGTGCTGGGATTATCAGTGCTCGGCGAGAAGGTCGATGGGTCAATCTACGACACGGATACAACACGGAGGATCTGAGTATTCTTTCGAGTGTTATAGGCGTCACGCAGGAGGTAAGGTCGTTGGCTTGCCTTTTTGGTTGATTTTTACCTTGACTTGGGATCATGAACCAATCCGCTACAGATGATCAACCACCGTCGTCTTGTGCAGGACGTATTTGACAAAAGAACCCTGCATCGCCTGTTGGGCCTTGATCCAGGGGTTATCCCCTCACCTGGCGCAGAAGATCGAGGGAGGAACAACAATGCGAAACCATCCCAGTCGAAGTTGAAAGCTATGGAGACCTTGAAGCCGGATTCGCACGGATACTATTCTATTGAGGCTGATATGGGGCTCAATAATGGGAACCAGCGCAGGGGCAAGGCCACGAATCGTGGAGAGGACAAAGAGGAGGGAAGGTATGGAATCCAGGAGCGACGTTTCCAGAAAATGCGCAAACGGGGAAGGCAAGACGATGTTCACACTGTCTTCAACAACAACGACGAAGCAACAACCGACGATGTGCTGGTAGAATTCGTGTCTTCTGATGGTGACAATAGCGACGAAAACGAGCAGGAGTGTGTGGGACCCAGTGGGCGAGACACTGAGCTAAGCCCAAGGACGACGGAGAGGATCGAAAGCCGGAGGTCTTACTGGCTGTCGAAAGGGATCGGCTTAGACAACGAGAGTGATTGATTGGCATCCTTCATACACACACCACGAGCCGTGCTAACCCGCTGGAGTGACCCACAATGTCATGTAATATGTCACTTTTCCCCGGGACACAGGGTGGGTTGTTTTGACCACCACACTACTATCTGTGCGTTGACATTGCCAGTACTAGACCAGTGTATACTTATTAGTTCCAGTGGATCATTTTGTGTAGTGATGGCTGGGTGCCAGGTACCTCAGAGACTCCATCGCGACATCCGTGATTTCAGAGGACAGTTATCTTAGTTCAAGAGTTGGGTCCCTCACACTGGTGACTACGTACCACTCCTTTACATGAGGCGGAGGTCTTGTCAACAGGTTGGTTCTATTCCTTCGTGTATTCAAGTTGAAACAGGGATAGGTTGCTTGACATATTAACTACGCAGATGTCATTTTGGAATGCTAAGCATTAATTGTTAATGTCGGACGTTTGCTCGAGTCAGACCGGCACATGTTTCTTGAGGAAAGCTATCTGCGCATCGAGAGACGTTTTGTATTGTGGTCGATCGGGATAAATATCAAAATGTCCTGTGAAACGTTTGGACGGAATGTCAGCATGGTTCTCGCACTAACAAGGACGACGTTAGGGCAGCTACCATCTGGGACTATGACGAGCTCGGCGTTCTTGGCGGCTTTGGAGATGGCGACTGCATTGGGGAAGGAGCAGAGATTATCGAGCTCGACAGCGATGAGGATGATCGGGCAAGTGATGGCCGGAGCAGTGGCGAGAGGTTGGTAGAAAGGGAGTTGCAGTAGACAAGACGCATTCACCTGCATATTGTGTAATGAACTGTGTTAGAATGAGGGATACGGAACCAACCTCATTGGGGTAATCTCTGTTAGGAAAAAAAAAGTTCACGAAGCAGTAAAGTTGGGGCGAGAAGTAACGATACTTACTTTGCATGAGGAGTAATAAGGGAGAACCCCAATTCCGAACCTTCCACTGCCAGAGCGCCGACGCTTCCGGGACTTGCTGCTACAGGGATATATATTGGCTGCATTCCGAGTGCCTGTTTCAGTAGATCTGCGAGTGCGAGGAAGACAGTGACGATGAATCCTAGGTTAAAGGGAGTCGGTGGACCGCCACCGGTGTATGGGCCTTGGGCGATCGTTGCAACGGGATCGATAGCGGACTATTGGGGGGGAGAACAAGCAGTGATAACATCAATATGAGAAGTCAAACGCGAAAAGAGAGTGCCAGAACTTCGCTGGCCAGAGTGAGCACATGTGCACCTAGTGTTAGACGCGAATTTGGCTTGAACGCTAAAAGCGAGATCAACTCGACGAACGTACCGGAAAAGCTGGAGCCCCATAAGACGACACGCTGTGCATCGAATTCCGGTTGCTGTCGAGCGTATTCGATGACGGTCCTGTAGTCCTGTAACTGGTCTTTGATAATCAGGACATGTCGAGGGGTACCATCTGTTGTTGGGACATCATGAATGGGCGCCTGGGCGTGAATATTAAAGATGGAACTAACCAGAAGCACCCCAGCGACGATAGTCGAATAGGAGACAAGCGTAGCCGAGCTCGGCAAATGCTTCGGCGTAGGGGGACAGCGACATCAACTTGTTTGCAGTGAATCCATGAGCCCTGTTGGCATATGTGCAGGAAGGCAGTTACGGTGCAGAGGGATAGATTGACATACATGATGATAACAGGCAGTTTGACCGTGCCAGGATCCGCTGTAGTTGGAAGGTAACGCCATGCATCGAGCTGCCAGTTTTGTGTAGCGGACGGTATCTTTATCGTTGACTTTTCGAAAGCCATGTCGTTGGAGTGACTCGGAAGAACCGTCGTACGTTATCGAACACCATGTCTTCTCGCGACCGTCACCATATGACATGGCATGCGTTAAAAGTTAAACCCGTAGAGCATGTCACGTGCCTTGTATCATCTCCCACTACAACATGTGATGACTATTCATCGGGTGTATGACTAGATTAGAGGCGAAAAAGCTCGTGTCGATTTTCAAGTTATAATAATGCCGACCACAACAACAGCTTCTGAACCGCTCCTCTCTGAAGCCGCATACTTTATGATGCAGAGACCGAAGTCAAGGCACTGAAATCACTGATGGAAGGGTTCTCAATACCTAAAGGTGACCGCGGTGAGTTTTTGGTGCTCCTGCTATTGACATTCGCACGCGCTTGGCCGACCGAAGAGTGGGAAACGCTATCCGACTTCTTATATGGCGAACTCTTCCGGGTACAAACCGAATGTCGTCCTACGAAATGGCACGCAGCTTCTCAGACATAACGCAGCCTCGTTTATGAGCAGTTCACGAATGACCCGAGTTACATATAGATGTGAATTTTGCTAACACCTCTTTGATCAAATGAATCCTACAGCCTTGGAACTCTCGAGATCGACCAATCTGCCATCCCACTTATCAAGATCGTCTTGCACTGCGGCGGCGTGCTGGCCTTTTTGTCCTGATATCCTGGGTCAGGAATAGGTTGGTGTGTGGGATGCCATCAGGAAATTGAAAACCATATGAGAAAGTCTTATAAGACCTGATCAGATAAATCATAAGTAACATCCAGTGCCACAATGATAACAACAAGGTCAACCCAGATAATTTATGGTTACCTAGATGAAAATATATCACATCAAGCATATTGATATAAATGTAACATTGGTCACCAACAATGTCTTTCCCCCCAATCCAAGATAATTCATGGCTGCGAAGATCAATAACATCAGATATATCAGAAATGCAGCCCTAGTGTCATGACCACCTTAATGCTACAAGTGTTGAACCTGTATCATCTTGACTTCCCAGCTGAAACAATCTCAGCATGATATACAACGGTTCAGCAGTAGCCATGAATCTATGTGTGCCGCAACAATACTCAATCTGTCAATCATGACATGAAAGCAGCAGCTATATCATAATTTCAATACGAGGCTCAAAGATCAGCAGATGATGGCCGTTGATAAGATTATAGCAGGGTGATCCTCAAAGATGACATTTGTCATATTTGTCATAATGAGTGCCGGCGCAGCAGTGTAGCCATAAATCTGTGGATGCTGCAAGGGTGCTGATTCTGTCAACCATGACACACAAGCAGCAGCTTCATCACAATTTCCAAACTAGGCTCAAAGATCAGCAAGCGACAAGCATTGATAAGATGATAGCAGATGGTCTTAGTGATGGATTTTGTTAGACGCATCATAATCGTCATGGTTGTTGCCGGCGTAACAGTCTGATAATGCCAAGCAAAATGGAAGCGGGACCGAGGAAATATAATATATTAACGAGAAAGCGAATGACACGTAGAGCTAATATGCCTGGGGTTCACCAGCTTCATACGCCGAAGCCAGGTTTTCCTTGTAAGCGCGCCTCTTCTCCTTGATGCGACACAAAGCACTACCCTCAACTGGTACTCTAGCTTCCGAGAATGAATGTGGGAAGATTTTGCTACATAAAGATTAACAGTGAGAAGCATCATTTACAAACGGTGAATGACTTACCGGTTCCACCAGGTGAGGAGTTCCTCGACTTCTTCCTTCTCCTCGACATCCTCAAGGAGATCTAAGAGACTGTTGTAGAATGTCTCGGAATCCGTGACCGTATCGGTGCGAGAGAAAGTGCTTGTGGAACTTAGAGCAAAGCGGACCTGAATAATTATGAGAAGTAATCGTTTCTAACATCTGACAGCAGTACGAACCTGAGTAGCGATGTAAACCAAGGATGCTTTCGTCACACACGTCATACCATGAATTCGGGCATTTCCCGACCGCGTCGCTTTCGGTTCCTCGTCATCGACCGAGCTCGGCGACGTGAAGACGTGTTTGAATCCCTATGTATCTTCAAATAGGACGAAGGGATTTCATGAGATATTACGAACCGTGACTAAAAGCTGACTTCTCATTAAACCGTTCCAAGGGTCCTCTGGATCATAGGCGAGGTCTGCGTAAAGGAAGATGGGCCACTGATCACCACGGACGTGCATCTCGCCGCTACGAAGCTTCTCTTTAATACTGTACAAGATGTAGGGATTTCTTTTAATTTATAATAAAAGGAAGGAAAACATGACGTACTGGGGCAAAGACCAATCTACTCCTGCAGGACAAAGGAGCGCACCGGTCTTCTCATGATGAAATCCACGTGTTGTCTTTATCTTACGACTGAGAGGAGGTTCAAGAGTCGGCCCGGGAAGCGTAATCCAGTCAATGATGGCGGACTTCATGCCTTTTGTGTCATCGGCACGGGCCCCGCTGACGCCTTTTCCTAGCTGAATGAAGAGATGTACAAGGAAGAAGTAAAAATACATTGAACGACTCACTAGGCCAGACAAGAGCTCGATCTCTTCTTCGGAGGATTCCAGAAGTCGTTTCTCAAGATCAGGACACACCCTGAGCAGATCCTCGAACACTCGATGTTCGCGACGTTCCCTGCAGAAGACCCAAAATTGCACCATGGGGTTACAACGTGATAATAATATGTGCTTACTTCTGCGTTAAAGACTCGATGTCCACAGGCTCCGATTCACCCATGCGAGTCAAGCCGTTTGTAATAAGAACATTCACGTTGCAGAAAGTGTGGACGACTCGACCGAAATGGCGTCCGTGGTGCACAAGGGGGTCGGTAATGGTCCTACTCATTGAAGTTAGCAATTTGAGGAGTACCTGAAGAGAAGGGGAATCACGGTCGTTTCCTAGAGCCAAGCTGCAACGCATCGTCGCGCGTCCGTCGACCAGTGGATAGTGCAGGGTCGGACTGTGCGGGTTCAGACATTGGACGTTAAGGTCAAGACGATAAAGGAGAATGGTTTGTCTGGTATGATTTTATATGAAGACTGGTGGCGGAGATAGACTGGGTATGAATTGTGTATGCATACGGCTTGTAAATGGGTATCATCTGCAATAACTGTCGATTGACCGGTCCCCAAATAGATCATAATTAGGATACCGGCCAGTAGAAGTAGAACGAACCGACCGTTTTTGTTAGCCGGCATATTATAATGGGCTGCGGTTGCAGAACTAGCGCGAGAAAATGACACAACATTTTGACCGGGCTGGCAACGTGATTAATAACTGAGTTTATAATCAATTTCTGCGGCCAAACCAGATATTCGAAGAAAACTACATCACTGTCAATCATGTCCACTCGTCAGCGAAAAGGTAGCCAATCAAGGAAGCACCCCCGGGCCATTGATGAGGTCGAAGTCATTATCCGGTATGAAAAAATAATCCAACTAACTTGACTCTGAAGCTAAGTTAAAACATCTAGAAGTACTAGGGGCAAACGGACGTACCGTTTATTGGAGGAGGAAGACCTGGAGGACGAGAATGATTCGCTAGATTCTGACAACATCGGCAAGCAAATGTTTTCTCACCTTTAGTGTGTCTCATACCACAGTACAGATCGTGACGCCATGATCCGGTTGCGAGACCGTCTTTTGAGGGCAGAAGAAGAACTGTTGACCGCACGCTGCAGCATTTCCGAGTTGACATTGAAGAACATGCAATACGCGGCCGAACTGAAGAGGGAACGTTACATCAACGAGATTGCTCAGCAGTATATTCCAGAGGATATGCTTGCCGAATATTATGCGGAGTACCCGAAAAATCAGCCTACATGGACGTCGTCATCACCTGCGCCTCGTAAGTTGTAGAATTCGTTGTTCAACATTGCTTGATTTTGCATCTAGGTGGTGATGACTAACAATCGAGTTGGTATATAGTTACATAATGCATTCATTATCCTAACGCCATGTAAACGCCTGCACGTAAATGTCTGCACTGATATCATCTTGATTCCACCTGACGGGTTCGAAGTATGTCTACGACTTCTGGTAAAGGCACTCGTTAAACTTGTCCTAGTCGTGACGAGCAACCAACCTTTATTTGTCATCCGCTCAGATCCATCAAGACCCGATTTCAGAACCACCCATCTTTGCCGAAGCGCTTGTATACTCCACAAATGTTGGAACAACTTTGCTATTTCACCCCAGACAATATTGTTATTATTTGAGACCATCTCGTGAATTCTGTCAAGGGTCTGAGTCAGAACTAATACATCAATAGGCAGGATGCGTATACCCATTTAAAAGGGTGTATGTATCCTGTTGACTCCACTTAGGTTTTTGGCCCTGACGCTGCATTGTTGTTCGTAGTTCCGTCCTAAAAATGTACCCTAAAATCAGAATGGAAGTTGAACAGGGGTAGTTCCACAACCATTTGGTGCTGCATTGCTGTCTGCTACGCTTGTATCCCATGCGTTCACTGACATCACCCCAAGGTATAGTGAACTTAGAGTCCTGGTTGGCGCTAATCTCCAACACGATTTTAGTCAGGTCTTCTTCTTCTACCTTTGTCCACCGGCCTGGCAACGTTCTAATGCATGTCTGATAGATTACGACTGCAGTCACTTACCACTTATTCGCGTGGCGCGATGTTTGAGATGATTCCTGTAGCGGTCTCGGCAGTCTGTCTCGGACCTGCCAACCATGGTGCTGACAACGGTCCATTTTTCGCCGTGTTGCGTAACATATCTGCAATAGTGGTCAGTATATTCTAGGATACGTTGGTATCAAAGGATCTTGCCGGATCAAATCGTTATCCTCAGATTTAGTCCATGAACCCTGCTTACCCCAAGGTTGATACGCTCTGTGAACGTGATGATAAACAGCGCCTAACGGACGCAAAGGGAGGGCAGAGGCTACACATCCAGTAAATAACGCCCCAAGGATTAAATAGCTCGTTGTCAACGTACCTATCTTAGACCAAAACATATTATTACGTGTCGTTTTAGATGTGGTGAAGATCAGTTCTGCCAACTGTTCGGAGTTGATGTTGTTCAGCTGTGATACGAACTAATCAATGTGACAAGACGTCGAAGGTGGTCGAACCCGGGCCACCTCCTGGTATGAAGTGATCGCTTCACGCATCAAGCTATCCTCTTCCGCCGAGAACTTCCCTTGTTTGTACACCAAACCCTCATTTTGTGCCAAATCTGCCAACTGTCGAGTAGATAACCATTTTGTCGCCAACATTTCCGCATTTTCTGGGGTATTCTGCTTTCCGATGGCCAAAGTAGAATCCAGCGCCGATTGCTCATGACTTCCGGTCGTCTCAGACCCGGAATCTAGCATAGCAGATTAGGAATACAGCAGACAGCTAACTTGCGCCCTTACCATCGCCCAGAGTATTCACAACTTCACTGTCCATCGTATCTCTAATTTCTGCAGCAGCGGTAACGACTGCGTTAATGAACACGGCCGACTCGGATTTAGCACTGGAGTCGGATAATCGATTGGCCAGAGCCCCTTGGCCTTCCCGGGCCAATCTTGACCCCTTTGCCGGCCGCTGAATCGATCAAGTAACCGAGTCAAGGTGGGAGCAAATAACGCCGAGCCAACGGCTCACCTGCTCCGTGTCTTCTTCTCGACGATGTTTCCCCAGGGATGACATTTCCGAGTGCATAGCGAACTTGAAAGCGAACTTTGAAGGATTTGTGAGTAGCAATTTCATCAGTACTGACTCTCACTTCTTTTTTTGCAAAATGTATTTGAGAACACCTGACAACCTTCGCATACACTTCAAAAGACCAAGGCTATCTACTACAGTATTATCGACTTCGGAAGAAAAGAGACAAATGTGGCTGTGACCCTTGTTGGCCAGCTTTATGGAGCCCGTCTTGAGGGCAGTTTAAAACTGTCAGCCCGAACCGGGAACAATGGATACTCCTATCATGATGCCTATGGATACTCCGATGTCCTCCGAGTCAAAGGAATCCAACACGAACATGAATCCTCACCAGGAGTTCATGGATTTCTCTATCGTAACGCACTATCCACCATCATCCTCTGAGACTCGGAATCTAACATTCCCGCCCTAGTATCTAGTCAATTCCCACTATACTACACGATCCATGGAGTTTTGGCAATCCGTTGTCGAGTACAATGAAATGTTGGGCAAGTTACTTGAAGCTGAGGATGTGTTTTTGCGGCAGAGGTACGCCGTGATCAAGAAGGAATGCCAGCTCATCAACAAGGAGTTGGAGTATCTTACCGAGGGCAAGATACAGCAACATCATAACATATCCCTGGCTTGCGCCAGGATGCAGCGCCGGGATTCAACAACATCTCCCCTTTTCCCACCCCATCTCGCTCCCATAATGCAGCTGGGGCCCGCAGAAAGGTTACGCTTACTCAAACGGAGCCAAGCCGACCAGGCTCGCGACGCCGAAGAAAGAGCGAGGCATAAGGGTCAAACTGGGTCAGAGAACATGGAAAATGCGGGCAATTTTCCGGAAGTCAGGTTGTAGGAGTCTGCGAGCCTATCTTTTTACTTTTTTAATGTATCACAATAACACACTATTTATTATAAAGGTTACCGGGATTCTAATCAAGCACTTAAGTTTTTGTGCAAGCATAAGTGTACACGGTCGTAAGATGGCAACAAATAGTGCATGATTTGCGAGTAATAGTATGTATCCTATTAAAGCTTCAAGCTGCAAACAGCCAACTGTTGGCGAGGCACTTTGCAAAAAGGACTCTGACGACCAGAAGTCGTATTCAAGTCGAGGCCGCAAAGTGTGAGAATCCATTCACATTCTTTGGCCTGCAAAACGGCGGCTACTTTCCCTACATCATCACCAGCAATAATGACCACTATTTCACCAACCCCATCAGGGTGAACGGGAACGAGCAAACGCAGTGGGACTAACATGGTGCGGGGAACCCTGCTCAACAATTTGACATTGATTGCTGGAGGGTCGCCTGTGACCGGAGTGCCCAGCGTATATGCAACCTTGTTCTCGTGGGTGCCATTTTCCCAGCTACAATCCGGCGTTCTGGATCCAACGATGCGCACTTTAATAGACTTTCCACGTAAGTGTTCTGTCGCAAGCCAATGTTCCGCAGGACCTGCGTGAGTAAGCCTGCGTCAAAAACAGGGGGGACAGGAAACGGGAAGCCTTATACTAGATAATAGGGCCTGGGGAGGTGTTTCATCACGGTATTCTGGTGCATCAAGCCCTTGTTGTGCGTCTCGTAAATGCAGATCTTGACCGGAAGCCGTGTTCCTGGGCGTCAACTCTGGAATGAATGCCGACATCTCATTTAGACATAGAGGCGGCCGTGGGGTTCGAGAGGAAGGATCCCAAGCCGGTGTCTGAGAATTAGACGAATCCTGCGCAGGCGTTGACAGGATAATCGAATCGGAAACAGCTGGCGACAGCAATTTCAAGTTGCTCGCGAGGATCTCTGGCTGGTGGGAAAGTGGCAGCCGAGTACTGCGTAATTCGGAGGTGCTCAGAATCAGGACAGTTACGGTTGGACAAATAAGAAAAATTTACTATTTATCAGCCAGAAAGTCTCCCCTGATTTGCGCAATCTTGCCGGTAGCTTCTAGATAGACACTGTACGTCTCGAGGTATGCATGACGGTCTTGAATTATCCCATAGTACCCTCTATAGCGGTGTGCTTTCACGACGAGAACATGTCTGCCGGCCATTGGATCTCTGCCCCGCACAAGACCCCGAGCCACTTCAAATTCACACCCCTTAGATTGTTCTCTGACATAGGCCTCTGGCAATGAGATCCGACAATCTGCTTGAGCAAAGTCCACGTTGAGGGTATGTACCTGGAAGTCATACAGACTCGGAGGAGAGGGATCCTGCAGTAAAACAGTATAAGCTGCCATGGCAGGGTAAATGACATCACAAACCTCCGAATAGCTTGACCATGAATGATCAGAGAGGACTTTCAGCATGCTATCGCAAATCCCCAGTACATAACCGCGGCTTCCTGCCCAAAAGCCATCCCGCACCTCCACATAATCTCCAACTTTGAAGCTTTTGCTAACCTGACACGCTAGCAAGTCAAGCAAAGGCTCGTCTTCGAAGGTAATTCTGGCATCAGGCTCCTTCCGTAGTTGGACTTGCACAGTATTTTCATGCTTGTCAACTATGGTACCGAGGAAACCCTTCTGCTCCCCACTGATGACCCTGACGCGATCGTTAATGCATAGAGTAGCAGCAGCATAGTCAGTATTCCATCTATGCTTGAGTGCTTTGTCGAATCCCAGACTCTCGCTGAAGAGTCTGAGTTCTTCATAAGTTGGATGTACATTTTTTGTGGTCAAATCATTAAGGGCGAGCACTCGTTCCAATAGACCATGCTTGAAAACTTTGCCTTGGAATTTGAAACGATCAATCCGTTGCTGAACGGTGTCCGGGCCAAAAACCGTGCGAGCCCGGTCGGGATCGAAGAGTGACTGGTCAGAACGAGTGTAGCGCGTGCGCTTGGTATCAGAATAAGAGAGGCGGGGTATCACCCACAATCTCACCCTCGAGGTAAACGAGTCCATGTCAGTGACAAAACCGAGGTCCTTTTTATACGTGCCTTTCTTAATGCGCACCCAATGACCAAATGCGACCACGTCCGTGTTTCGCATTTCCAGGAGTTGTACACGCTCAGAAATCGGCACAAGCATGATTTCCTCGTTCAGAAAGACAGTGTGCACATTTCGAAAGGCGCGCTGGATGTCTACCCTAGCAGGGGCTTCTACGTATATCGTTCCAGGGATGGAGGGTTGTGAGAAAGCAGAAACAATCTTGAAGTTCTGGACGCGTCGACTTTGTCGAAGTACAAGTTCAAGACAGTCCGATTCAAAGCCGTGCTGAAGATGTTGGATCAACCAATAGCATCGCAAGAGAGGATTCGCTTACCTTCACCCTGACACGCCAAAGGCTCACGTCCCCGGGCATCGGTTTACGGAAAGCCGGCGGTTCATTGCTTGAACAATCACTCGGGTGGATGGTTAATCGTGGTAGATGCCGCTCCCGGTTTATCATGATGTGTGCCTGAGTTGACAGTTCAACGTGTTCCTCACGAGCAAGTTGCCAGTGATTGTCCCGGGGGTGACGATGACTCCTTGTGTACGGAAAGTCGTGATCGAGTGGTAAAGTCACGCTTTGATCATCTGAGTCGTCCCCCGAGACGAAATCTGTATGAACAGGTGCGTGATTCGGACTTGAAGGGAAGGGGAGATACAGCAACAACTTACCATGAAGGCTTCCGTCGTCATGCTCATCCGAGTTGTCGCTGCGAACATCGGCTTCCAAGTCCAGGAAAGTGGATACCTATTGCCACCGTAGAACTTGGGGAATATAATAATAACACATTCTCAACTCTTACCGTCAGTCGTCGTTTCTTCAAGTTTAACATGATGCCACACTTGATGCCACATGCGAATATCAAACTTTATGATCAGGAAGAATCCGAGTCCAATACAACAACGTCAACATGTACAATCAAGTGTTAAAAGAGATCGCGACAGTAATTTCTTGTTAAGCATAAATATATAAATTCATGGGATGAAAACCGGCAAAAAAATCACCTTGATTTAGTCCAGGATGATACCCAAATGGTCAGCAATTTGTTGTCTTCGGGCAGCTACTGTGGGAGCGGGGTGCTGGGGTAGCAACGGGAGGTTAAGATGGGTTGCGGCCGCGATGCAGTTCGCAGCTGGGGACGAGTCATTATCTCCTGTATTTTCTAAATAGATTACATACACGTGAAGCCAATTAATTCCTCACGAGTCTTCGGCGCTGGTGGTTGGAGTAGTCCATGTAGGCCACGCAGTGGGGCACTCCGACCCGCACTGGAATTGGCAAGTCGCATGGGCAGGCTATGGCATTTGTGAGATATGCGAACATTACAAGAAACTGAATTTACGTTTGGTCAATCCTGTCGACTGTGGCCTTGACACCGTCAACTTTGGTCTTGATAGCGTCAACTTTCTTGCTTAGTTGTTTGATAAGGTCTGATAACTCCCGAATGTTGTCCCCAGGAGGTGGGATGTTCGGAATGCGCTCAACTTCCGTAATTACATCTCGGAGACCATTAGCCAGTCGGAGGAAATCGGGTTGCAAAACGTCAGCCATCGTCAAGGTGTTACAAAAAAAAAAAAAACAGGGCAAGGGGTAAGTGAATTCACTCTCCGCTCGAAATGCCAGCAAGCATGAATTCGACGGGACTCAACAACGACACGATATTTTGAAAAGAAAACAAAGATGCCAGGCTATTGGCTGGACATGAATAATATTGTAAAGCAAGAATGGGAATAATGGTATAAGAATTGGAGTGAGCATCAAAACAGATGTTTGACGGTGATCGCTTCTTAAAGTTAAATTACATAACGAACGACCCTAAAGGGACAATGTATATAAGTCGCCGAGTTCTGCCCTCACAACTTCCGCTTCCCCGATCAGTAGCCCCCCATCATGAACGCCATAGCTAAAAAATTCCATGCTTAATAAGCAGTGTCGCTTCTCTCCATTCAAACCGCCCTAGACAGTCATTGTATATAAGTCACCGAATTCCGCCATCGCATCCGCGATCTTTGCCCTTCCGTAATAGTTAATAAAATAATGAATAAATAATCAATGTTGGAAAAGATATAAATTGCGGAGCGATGATTTAGACTGACATTTGCTGGAGGATGGCTGACGACTTAGATAACTGTGGTGAAGGTTTGTTCTTCCACATTCCGAGTCTACGAGACCGACCGACAATTTATTGCAGAGTCCATCCCAAATTTCCCATTCATTTTCCCGCCCTTATCCTTACCGCCCTGTATCGCATCACTTCGTGGTAAGTTGTGTTATCTAAATTCAAGTGATGACTTGATATTTCATTGCGGCAGACCCGACACCCGACACCTCGCCTTTGGTCCCAGCAGGCGAAACCAGGGACTCGATCTTCGAAAGACTCGACCTGTCCTTGCTTATACCCAGTCCTCCGCCATTCTCTCAGTTAACGCCAAACGCCATAAGCTGCGAATACCTACTGGAATGGCATAAAATTCTTAGCTCTGCTCGAAGCCACTACAATATCGGGGTACCGCTGAGGCCGTTGTGGTGCGGCCACAAACGTCTTTTCGGAAGACAAGAAATTTGGGCCGTTGCAATTCTCATGCGTAACATCTATGGGCAATTTTGGCAACCGGAACTCTGTACGTTCCGTAGTAATTGTTGTGCCATTGCTCATCAACCACAACAGCGGGCATTTTGGCTTCAACGGGCGAATATTTTGCATTCGGGACATTGGAAGACCCCCACCCCTCCTTTCTGGACTTTGTAAGTGCGCTATTATTACTTTTGCCATACATTCTCATTATCTTTCTAGGTTATCCAAGACCATGAACTTATGGTAGAACAACTCAAACAAAACGTCCTCGCGACGATTATCCCTCGAGTTCACAGCGGGCGGTACGGACCGGTCAGGAAATTGTTGAAATACGTGAAGTCCAATCAGATCTGGAACCTCCCGGCTTGGGAGGTAAGTTTTTTTAATTACTCATGGAACAATTTTTTCTCAACTGTGTACGGTGCAGCATGGCGTCGATATCCTCTTCGGGGGATTGATTATGGCCGATTTAATGAGGGATGTATTTCTTGGCTCACACTCCTCCATTGCACGCCACTGGGAATACGGTTTCCTTGAGCGGCGACCCTATATTTCCAAGGATACTTTGGAAACGGCAGCGCAACTTGTAAGGAAATGTTATTTTGCCCCACCTTCACTGAAATGTATTTTAAATTACAGTGCGTATATGTCGTTTGTCATGTAGTTTACCAGCAAGAATTCACATGCTCTAATTATCAAGGTGTTGCGAAGGACGTCCGCGATATCATTAACGACATGTACAATGATCCCACGCAATTCGAGAGGTACCTGTTATTGGAGGCCGCCTGGGATCAGCGGCTTTAATTAGTTTCTCATTTACTGGGTTTAAATTTTCACCGCGTGGTTTTTTGATTACCACATCGTAATTGCAATCCAACCCATCTCTAAACTTCTCCACAAAATTTCCTGTCGTCCATATGTTGATTTAATCCATCAATTATCGTAGAGCCTGCTGACTGTACTCTTCGACCCATGGATCGTGGCTTTGCATTCGGTCAAACCTGCTCTTGCAGCAGAACTTTTTCCCACTTGGGAGCTTTTAGGAATCACCAGAACAACTGCAGGCACAGTAAAAGACGCCTGTCTAATGCGCTGGCGAAAGCGAAGGAGGCCTTAGCTGCTAGAAAACGGGACAGCATCGTATCTAACCCGAACCCGGAGCCTTGTCCGAGTGTTGACGGCGACCAGCGGGATCACTTTATTCCCCATATCCCTCCGCAGTCTTGGGACGCCGCCCCTTCTACGGAATCTGATATCGGTTTCGACGAAGCGAGACCTAAGAAACGTGTCAAAAAACTTCCTCTTCGCTTTCGGGTGGCCAGTCTGCAGATGCATGACAAGAAACTCGCCGATATTCTTCCTCAACCAGCCCCCGCGCTACCCCCTCCTGGCGTAGAAGCTACGGGTTCAGGTTCTCGAGCATCACCACCATTGACTACGCTTGACACCACTAATTCTGTTGAATATGGCGATTCTGGCGTGCGCGGTTGTATTCGCCGAATTCTTGATTCTGAAAAGAATTCATTTGGCATATTCCGTCGCTACCATGCAGAGAAATTCCCATCCCATGATCCTGAAGGCGAGGCGAACTTATGGTCCATGTCAAATATAGTGGGGGCCAACATGTCCAGGTCCAAAACCGTCGAGTCGGGCATCGGACACACCGATTCTTCACATGTCGAAAACTTCGGCCCATATCCCAATAAGAGTTCCTTCAGACTGGGTGAATGGTACTGGAACGGAGACAAGCAGAAGTCACAGCACGATTTCAAGCAGCTTTTGGACATTGTCGGAGATGAGGAATTTCAGCCAGAAGACGTTCGAACGACTCATTGGCAGAAGATCAATAACCAGTTGGCGCTCAACAACTGGGATAAAGATGAGTGGATCGACGACGATGCCGGATGGAGGAGTTCACCCGTCGAAATATCAGTTCCATTTGACCGCAACACGAGTAACCCTGGTGTTCGGGAATATGTGGTGGAGAAATTTCACTATCGTCCCTTGGTGTCAGTTATTCGGGAAAAGATGTCGAGACAATGTGACGATTTACACTTCCATTACGAACCTTACACACTTCTCTGGCAGCCCTCCGGTGACAGGGAAATTCGCCTTCATGGAGAATTGTACACATCACCGGCCTTCATCAATGCCCATGACGCTCTACAGAATTCACCCCCGGAACCTAACTGTGAACTCCCTAGAGTTATTGTTGCCTTAATGTTCTGGTCTGACGCCACTCACGTAACGAATTTTGGAAACACGAAACTCTGGCCATTATACATGTTTTTCGGCAACGAATCGAAGTATCGACGGTGTAAGCCGTCGTCTAATCTATGCGAACATGTCGCCTACTTTGAGAGGGTATGCCTTCCATATCTCATTCTCGCAGGTCTCGCACTAACGACTGAGTTTAGCTACCAGATGCATTCAAAGATTTTGCAAGCAAATACAGTGGCAAAAAGAAACTCAAACCGGAGTTTATGGCACACTGTCACCGTGAATGTGTTCATGCCCAATGGGAGATTCTCCTTGATGATGATTTTATACATGCCTATGAACATGGCATCGTGATCGAGTGCTGTGATGGGGTTGTACGCAGATTCTATCCTCGGATTTTTACTTATTCGGCGGACTATCCTGAAAAGTGAATGTCGTTTGTTCGCAAGTCGCTTCTAGCTTGGCTCACACCGTTGTCCTGCAGGATCCTTTTAGCTAGCATCCGCAACTTGGGAGGATGTCCATGTCCGCGTTGCACAATTCCATTATCAAATGTTCATCTAGTAGGCACTAAAAGGGACAGGAACAATAGGGTGAAGCTAGCTCGTGTCGACGATCGCCGCCATAGGAACTTGGTATCTCAGGCCCGACGGGCCATTTATCAGCATAATTTTGCCGTTGACAGCGCACCCGTAGAGCGAATGCTCAAACCTAATTCATTTGTTCCCGCCTCTGTACGTCATTCGTCGGAGATCGGATGAGATGACTTAACATTGACTGTGCGTTTCGCAGAACGCCTTTTCCAAGCGGCTTGCCCGTTTCGGTTTTAATTATTTCTTACTATTCGTGATCGATCTAATGCACGAAATTGAACTCGGAGTGTGGAAATGCCTCTTCATTCACTTGCTTCGAATCCTGGAGTGTGTCGATGAAAACTTATTGCACGAATTGGATCGCCGGTGTGTTGTTGTCCTTGTACACTGGATATCTTGTAAAATTTTCAGGTTCCGACTTATTCCCACTTTTGGGAGAGACACAATCAGACGATTTACCTCTAATACGTCCGAACTGAAGAAAATGGCTGCAAGGAATTACGAAGATTTTTTGCAAGTAGGTATTGTTTCTTCCGGTATCAACAACATTAAAGGCTAAAGATTGTTAGTGCATTATTCCGGTTTTCGATGGCTTATTGCCAGAACCACATAACGGGAGAATCCTCAAACTCTTGTTCACTTTCGCTCACTGGCATGGGCTAGCCAAATTGCGGATGCATACTGATGATACGCTGGATATCCTGGACAAGGAAACCACAGCCCTAGGGAAACAGCTTCGCGCTTTCCAATCGGAGACCTGTTCTGCTTACAGCACGTATGAATTGAAACGCGAGATGGATGCCAGAAAGCGTCGTCAAGCAAAGAAGGAGCCGAAAGTTAGCTCATCGACGCCAGCGGGTGGTGACCAAAAGAATACAAACCAACGAAAACGGAAAGTCTTCAGCTTGCAGACTTACAAAGCTCACTCTTCCGGAGATTATGTCACTACTATCCAAACAGTTGGCACTACAGATTCGTATACTTCACAAATTGTGGGTTTCAAGCTACTATTGCTATTTATTGATGAATATATTCTGTTCACAGGGAGAACTGGAGCATCGAAAACCTAAATCTTGGTACTGCAGGACAAGTAAGAAGAAATTTGTCCGACAATTAACTCAAATTGAGCGTCGGCGGACACGCATCAGACTTATTCGTCAACGAAAGATGTCCGAACTCTCCGGAGCTAAGCAAAAGGAATTTGTAGCAGACAGTCCTGAAGCTCACCACCATATTGGTGCTGCTGAGAATAATCCAGAGCACATCGGTTCTTTTTTACGGCTACACACCGGAGATCCAGCTGTAAAGGTAGGCTTCAACGCCAAGGAAGGTTCCACACAGCTAATCTTCTGACAGGACTTCTGGTCGAAACTGAAAAGGCATATCTTGCCTCGTATAAAAGTCGTGTTGAATAGTGAGATGCCAATCAACGACGATATCATTGCATCCACGGGCTCTCGGAATGATGGCACTGCTGAACTTGATGGCATCCATTTCAAAGGCGACCGTATTTACCGACACAACATTATGCGGCTTAACTACACCACATACGACATACGACGCGCTCAGGATACGATCAACCCAAACACAGATCATCGCGACATTTTGCTCCTCTCTGCAGAAGGCACATTACGCCACCAATATCTGTATGCTCGCGTTCTCGGCATTTATCATGCCAACGTTATCTATACTGGACCTGGCATGGTAGATTACCGTGCTCGACGCATCGAGTTCCTGTGGGTAAGATGGTTTGTGAACGTAGATGATATGCCGGTACAGGCTGGCTGGGTCCAACGGCGACTTGATCGTCTCAAATTTCCCCCCATGAGCGGAGAAGACGCATTTGGTTTCGTTGACCCTAAAGATGTTTTACGTGGATGTCACTTACTTCCATCTTTTTCTGCGGGCATGCGACATGCGGATGGTGTGGGGATTTCGGAATGTGCTCAGGATTCGAAGGACTGGCACCAGTACTTCGTGGGTCGGTGGGTGATTACAAATGTCTGTCCTCGATTTATAATTAACTCGACGGTAGCTTTGTGGATCGGGACATGGTCATGCGCTACCACTGGGGTCTGGCACCAGGACATGTCTACAGTCAAGGTGAAGATACCATTGTAGGCTTACGTGCCAGCGATGCCGAAGACGTTATTGACGACGAGAGTGATGATGCTGGGGATGACTGGTCACCAAATGTTTCCGAAGGAGTCCACACAGAGATTCACAACAAAGAACACCCAGATGAGTCGGATAATTCTTCCAGAAGTGGTTCCGACAGCTCAGGTGATAGCGAAGGCTCAAATGAGGAAGCCCACGGCGATGAATTAGAACTAATGGCAGTGGACGAGATGTATGGTGATTCGCAAGATCTTGACTTATATGAATGATCAGCGGCAGATTTATTGATGTGTTAACTGCTGTTTGAAAACATTCAAGGAGTGTCATTGACGTATGTTAAGCTCATTCCATGCTTATGATATTGAACTTATTGAGAAGACAATGGATATGTCATGTGTTTTCGTTGCTACATTGATTCGTTGTTCAGTGTATGGTTGGTGTATAGTTGGTGTATAGTATCTGGATAAGTTCCTCTTGTTTGACTAAGATTCATGGGTTGTTACCCACAGCTTGGGGTACGGTTCGGACTTTTGCGGCCACACCTCTACACCGTACCTGTGTACGGATTTACACGGGTTCCAATCGTGGGTAGGTAGGTTTGGATTCTTTCTAATTTTACTGTGTATTCTACTTCATAGACGTCCCATTCGTTCGTGAGGTAAGTTTCTGTGTACTTTGAAAACCACTACTCATTATCTGAAAGAACAACTTGCCAGAAACGGGCCCAGACGACAACAGCAGCGGTAAACAACAAGGATGATGATGACAGCGAGGAAGCGAGAGGGAGGCAAGCAGAGTGAAGGAAGGAAGGACCTATGAAAGCCGGTCAGTAGATCCCAGCCCGACTTCCCCGCTGCTAGCTCACTAGACCGCATCAACGACGCCGGCGACGAACTACGAAAAAACCAACATGCCTACGACGACGACGACGAGAACGCCGACGTGGAGTGGGTACCAACAGGAGACCATGAAGAGGACGAAGACAACACCAAGGCGGTGGTGCACCCACGCCCGGGCTTTCAGGTGTGATGATAAAATATACAGATTAAACCATGGCTTATGCACCCGTTCAGAGCCAATATCCGCGCAGTAACGTCCCTCTGGGGCGACGATAAGTGCACATCGTGCAATGGGCGCGGGCGTACAGAACGGCGACAGCAACAAGCAGGGCCATGAGAACGGACGTGCGAAGACAAGAACAACGGCATCGTGCTACTGGTTAGGTCTTTTCCTTCACCAAAGCCTCCACCGTCCCTCCCTCCTCCCTCAGCCCCTCCTCTCGTCTCTCGGCATCCTTCTTCTCTCGCTCGAGCCCCGCAATCAGCCGATGCAGCATCCGCAAGACCTCCCCACTGGCCTTGTCCATGACACTCCGCGCCATACTCTCCTGCCGACTTTGATCTACCTCCTCAAGGTGCTTACATGCGCGCTCCAGCTCCCCCCCTTCTCCTTCTCCCAGCCTTTTAATACATTGCATCGCTTCTCCATCTCCCGTTCCGCGACATCTACCTGCTTCCCGAGCACCTCAACGAGCTCGTCACGCGCACGCGAGTCCACCTCGTACTGCGTGCACAACTCACTCTGCAGAGCCAGTTGCTTGCGCAAGTAACAATCAGGTCATCCTCTCGTGACCTCTTCTTGAAGTGCTTCGCAGCCTCGGCGTGGTGGCGTGGCGGGGATCATTGTCTACGGTGTATAGTATGTTGTGGCGTTTGCGCAGAACGGGTCCAGCTCGGGAGTTGCGTTGGAGTACACGACAAGCTGCGATGTAGACTCATCGTTGATTTCCACTTCTGGAGTCTGGTCCGTGCTGCGGATCATTGTCTGGAAGACCGTGTCACCAAGTGTGCGGCTCCCTGTTCTTCGCCTTGGCCTGTCGCTGGCTGGGCGTTCTTTGCATTTCTGAGGTTGGCAGGGAGATTGAAACCATCACCCAATTTCACCATCACAGTCGACATTGCAAATTCACCACAGGATTTGACAGACGCCGTCCTGCGAACAAGTTGTACCTCGCACAACATCTTATCGTTGGCCAGGGAGCATCAGACCACATGCCATTGATGGGGCGAAGTTCTTATCATCGCTGAATATTTCGATTGTTGGTAGGACTCCCGTGCGGAGCAATATCCAACGGGGTGGAGACACACTCGCTGATTATATCCAGCGATGGCTCAGCCGCCTCTCTGACCGCGCCTTCGACTCCAGGTCTTTTGCGTGGCTTGACCACATTTGCCCAGCTTTGGTATTACACGGGGGGCGATATTTACACCTCGAGAGTCCCGTTAAAACCTCGGATAACCCTGCATTTGCACGCCATTTTCTCAAGTTTAGTGTAGATTTATGACTCTTGATTGATTTGCACAGCCCTATCGGGGTTTTATGCTCGATGCAGCACGACACTTGTAAGCTTCCTTCGTTTTATTTCCTCATAATCTCAACCCATGCACGACATCTACATCATCATAGTTTCCCTATACCCGACATACAACGAACCCTAGATGCTATGAGTTATGTCAAGGCCCGCTCCGCCTCTCGATATGGTTGTTCGTCTTAACCACGCTCTTCGACAGATCAACATGTTCTGTTGGCACATCAGACAGCCAAAGCTTTCCCCTCTCTATTGCCGAGTTTCCCGAACTGGGGCATATTCGTCGAACGAGGTGTACACCCCCGGCGACGTGCAAGATATTGTCGTATATGCCGGTGCCGTGAGCACGACCCTCCCCTCACGTAGAGTGTACCCTGACCAGACTCCCTCTGTAGCGAGGCATTGACTTCCTAATGGTGGGCTTTCCCCGCCCCAATACGCAGGCTGTATGTACCATCAAATAACATGCAGGAGATAGACACCCCAGGTCATACTGCAGCTATTTCCGCCTCACACCCGGAATATATCGCGTGTAACTCCGCCAATGAACCTCCTGCTGGCCAACTGCGCATTGCATCCCCCGGAGTGGCCAACTTCACTGCTTCGCTCATCTCTGTCGTGGCGAAGACTCTGCCATCAAAATTTTCAGCGTGGCGATGAATGGAACACGAACTGTTATGCGAACGACAACGAGACACAGGCAGAATTGAAGCGAAGTGGACAGACGCTGGAGGAAGCGTTGGATGTTTTCACGCAGGGGACGCATCATGCACTTTTGGCGGTGGGGAAGACGCCTGTTGTGTGGGAAGGTCGGTTAGTGCTGACACGATGTCCTGTTTGCTCACAACATTGTTGTTAGAAATTGTTTTAAATCACAAAGTGACTTTGGATAAGAACACTGTCATGTTCGTGTTGCCAAATTTTCGGGACCAAAATTCCACGCTGGACGCTTTGGGTTTGGATCTCATCCAACAGTGCCGCTGCCGTGGTCGCAAAGAACTTCCGGATTATTCTTGCGCCCTCCAACTATTTCTGCTTGGTTCACGAACACATGAACTTTTGAAATGCGGTAGTCCGGTTTAGACGTGTATCAATAGGACTGCGGAGGTGGCTGGGAAATAGCCCAACCAGGTAAATTATTTACTGACTAACGAGATGTCATGACTTACCTCTGATACTAATAATAGCTGTGATCCATTCAAAACTTGGTCAGAGGTATGGTTTTTTTCTCCTGTTTCTATTTTCCGCAGCAATATATGCAGAGTTCCATTTGGTAACAGGAGGCGAAGAGCTTTTCCTCGAAAGTGGTTTGTTAGCCACCGTAAAGGCAGAAGACCTGTGCGAATCTGGTGCATTGATCCCTCCCGATGGCGATGCCGGTGGACCCGGTTCCCCGTCTTTCTCCTTCACCCCCATCCCCAGGATTTTCTTCCGGCGACTTCAAGTTCGAGAGTCCTTCGCACCCTCCCTTGCAGCCATGCAGTGCTATCTTCGATTCATATTCCACAGCACCATTCTCTATCGAATCACCTCACCGCCACTCACCCTTACCTTCAAACAACGAAATCGGGAGCGTGGTGCTCTCGTCATCGCCTGTATCACGCAGCTCGCCCTCATCAACCTTTACTTTCGAACACCGAGATGTCCAACACAGCTTCTACATCTGCTGTGACGTTTTTCAACATGGAATGTGAAGCCAATTCCTATCCGCCAGTGAGTCGCGGTGCATCTTCTGGGTCATCGCAGGTCGCAAACTGGAAACTCCCGTGAACCGAGCACGTTTCTTCGATCAGGCTCCTTCCGCGAGGCGAAGTAGTGTTTTTCCGTCACCTACATCCCCAACAACAAACAAAATATCCAGCCTGTGCCTTTGGGCTGAGGGAATGTCATCATACAACTTGTCATTCGACGCCTTGAGAGCCACATCTCTCCGTTCACTCTCACCGATCACCATTCAAATTAAACTATCCCTCCCATCAATTGACGATATTCATAGCCTGCCCACACTCCATGGTTTTCATGGTTCCGTCACTTTCAATGCCCCATGGCCTTCTTCAGCCAAGTGCGTTACCGGGTCTATGTTGGAAAGGCTCGCATCTCCGAGGAGGCCGAAACTCTTCAACTAGTCGCGTCTAGTATATCTATGGCGATATGGCGAAGGTTCCTTCACACAGAATCGTCTCTCAGCAGGAGTCGATGGCTTGATGCAAGTACGCATACACCACAGATGTTTTCCACATGCTCGCCGTATACTGATCCACGTGTCTATTAATTAGCTTTGCAGACCACTATAACACAGGAATTCATCATTGACGGCCATCTTCTGGCCCTCGTCTTCTACGACCTGGAACGGAGAGCCAGCAGTTCTTCACCGGCCGCCCAACTCACAGGATTCACTCCATACCGGACTGACGATACCGCTGCCGTACATGTCCCCAAATATTGCCTTTCCCTTAATCCATTTCCCTCCCACGAACTCATTTTAGCCGATTTTGGTGGATATCAACTTCCAGTCATACACCTTTGATCCTCTCGTAAACATCATCTCATCACAGACGCAACTTGTTCTTGGCGGTAAGACCGTGTTTCGTCTGCTGAAAATTTTGTCACATAATTAAAAATCTCGCCTTGTCGATGCAGGCGAACAATTGCTTTGGACCGAATAATCTTCTCCAGAGAACCTCGATTCGATCGTCTGGCCTCGCGCCGCCAGCTCCGCTGAGGTTTTCTGGACGGGGCGACGCCCCCCAGTGGTCGCGTGCGTAACATTGCTAGCGCGCTTCCGCGGTTGCACGACTTACGGTACCGGATGGTGCGCCGGGACATCAAGGCTATCTCGTTGCAGCCGTATTGGTGTGTGTTGAGGCCTGGAACTTGTGATGTTGGCGCTTGGAGTGAAACTCCGACTGGACATGCGTTTAATAAGACGTCTATGGGTCTAACTTTTTTTTCTACAGACTTGAATTGACTTAGAAGTGCCTTGGATAGTGAAGGCACCTGGCTCCGCAAAAGCGTGTAAGGAGACTCTTCGACATCCATAGTCTCATTATCACGTTTCCTCTTTCCGCGGATATTGGAATCGGCATCCTTGGCTTGAGGATGGCCGCTATAGACGGCTGTCTGGTTGAGAAGCACGACATAGGTTGCCCAAACTTCAAGGCGGACTGTCTCTTCGCGATCACCAAAGCGGGAGATGAGGACAGGTGACACTTCCTTGTATATCGACACAAGAAGTTCTGGGCGCGTGCTCACAATGGCCGCCAGCAATTTGGTGGCTGACCGGCGTATTTTGTAAGAAGTGTCTTCGTCGTCAGAGTACCTGATCCAAGACCATGTTTCAGAGGCAAAATGTAATTGAGATATATATTACACTCACCCATCGAGCCCTGCGTCGTCGTCGTCATCATCGCCTTCGGCGTCAGCCATGTCTTCGTCTTCGTCTCCCTCATCACCAGCATAATTCTGTTGTTACGATGGTCAACAGGAATGAAAACATCGATTGTCGTGCCAAGAACTTACCGGATCATGTTTAATGAACTGATTCCCAACCAGCACGATTGAGTTGAGGAAGAGAGTGATCTCGGCAGGGCACCGAAGTACGAGTGCTTCCAGAGCCTGCCATATCTTCACGTCAGTACGATGACTTGCCTTGATGAACACAAATTTGCCTGAAGTCCACTCTCTCGGAGCTCGTCATCTTTTTGAACTGCTTTCAAAATCCCCGGAACGATATCTCCCAGTACAGGCGCAATTTGCAACGCTGAATGTCTCGCCACAGCCGCCACGAGCTGCGAAGTTGTGCGTTGCTTTTCTACACTTGCCGAAGTGGTAAGAAAGGGGTACACAAAGGATTTCAGAAGTCCCCCAAATAGCTCGGGTTGAGATGTTGGGATGAACTGCGCGAGGGTGATGATGGCGCGTTTTCGAACAACCGGACGTTGGTGGGCCAACAAAGGAGCTAGAACGGTTAGTGGTTGTGGGTTTAAAGTGGTGCTGGATAGGTTGGAGGGGAATCGGCTGATTAGGATGGACAGAATAGAGAGGGTTTCAATCAGTGTTTCAGGTGGGGTATCTGGCTGTAATGGTGTTATATTAGTTGAGGACTGCCGAACGTGGTGGAAACAATACATACATTGGATACTTGTGCAAGAAGTTTGGGTGTTAACTTGGCGCACGCCGTCGCAGCAATCTTCCCATCTGGCGGTAGCTCGGCAGTGATGGTCTTCAACGCTATGGTATGACTCAACTAAGGAAATTTGCTTTCGGCCGTGGCAAGCTGGAAGCGCTTCAAGCTCAAGCCCAAGCTCTAGATCTAGCTCAAGGCCTTGGCCTCAAGCTTCATCATGATGAAGCCAAGTTCACCGTTTCAACGTCGCGCAGGATAGAGCGTACTCTTTGGATTGCCGTGGATGATCGTCGAGGGGTCGGGTAGTGTCCGAAGAGGCACGAGCGAGTGAGTTTTGTGAGTTTGTTGTCAGTCGCACTATTACTGATTTAAAGTTAACTCCGATTTTTTCTTTCTTTTCCCCCATCAGACTAAGACATTACTACCTTCGTCAGATCCGCGCTGTTTCTAGTAGTTTCTCGCCTACTCAGTATTCCAACCATTTCTATCTTGTCCTATGTCATTCAACCGCGCTCAACATATCCAGATGAACGCCTGCACCCTGAATGACTTCAGAGGTGATCAATTTAATATCAGTAAGTCCGAGTCCCATTACCCCGGAATGAAACCATACTGACGGATTCATAGCGATCGGCCGGCTACCAGACGACCAGTCCGAGGCGGGGCAAGAGAAACAGTGGCGAAAGGCGGCGGAAAGGCGCGAAGCGCATTTGAAACGGGAAATCTACCGTTTGAAACGGGAAATTAAGCTGTATGTTCTCATGTCCGTTTCTCTAAACGGATAGTTGACCCTCCCTGACAGTGTCTTATTTTTTTTCTATTCTCTCTTCATCCTGCTCTTGCTTCTTATTTCAAGGTTGTGGAAGATGTTTTGAGGTACAATAAATGATCCCTTGGCTTAATTTCTGCATGTCAACTCACTTCAGCATTTGCTGAAGTTACTGTGAGTACAATGTATTTTAATTCACCAGCAAGGAAGTAACTGATCCAAAGGGATGGGCCAACATTTAAATTGACCAGGCGTCATTGGCCTAAACGCTGCCGCATTTAGATTAAAACTAAATCTGCACTCCCCGTCCCCTGTGCCCATTCCGGCTCCCCATTCCGGCTCCCCTGCTCTCCGGTTGCCACCTGTTCTGTCTCGCCACCCCCTCCCCAGCACTAGCACAGACGGCCACTCATACTCTCCCCGCGCAATCCGCCTCCTCTCTGCCCACCCACCCTTCCCCTCCATCATCTCCCCCTCTGCTCTTTGCGCCTCACTATACCCATATCCCTGCCGCCCCAACGAACCTGGCTCCCCACGGATCCCCGTTCCTTCGCCTGCATCTGCGTCTACGCCATCCCCAAATGGCAATCGCCGTACACAAACCGCGAACAGCACGACGCCACACGCCCAAGCGTCCGTTGCACGTGCATCGTATCCGCGGCCAGCCGTGACGAGCTCTGGAGTGGTGTAGGCCTCGCTGCCACAGCGGGTGCGTAGGCGAGGCGCACGGGGATCCACGAAACGCGCCAGTCCAAAATTGCCTAGCTGCGTCAATATGCGTGAGGATGGGGGCAGCGGGTCTAGGGGGGCAACGAGGAGGATATCTGCGTGTGCAGAGAAAAAATATTAAGAGGGTGAATGTGATGGTGGAAACAAGATATGCTCACTTTCAAGCTTGATGTCGCGGTGCACGAGCCCGACGCTGTGCATCCATGCAACGGCACTACAGAGCTCGCACCACATACGCTGGAGCGTGCTCTCGCTCAGGGCACCGCACGCACCATCGTTGTTGACGAGAGTGAGGAGGTCTCCACCAACGAGGTGGGGGAGCACGAGGACGTGGTGGGTCGACGTCGAGAACGCACCAAGGAGTGCCGGATGTGCGATGTGCTGCAGCGCTGTCAGCCATTAGTAATCCCATTGGATATAACACGAGTATTAAAAAATTCAAAGAAAAAAGGTGCGCACCCGGAGGACCTCCACCTCCCTGACGAACCCGACGCGCGTGCGGTCGCTGTTGCGGTCACGATCTTGCTCGCGTGCCCTAGGCATTGTCTTGACCGCGACAAGCCGTGAGCCCACCCCTACATCCACCCTGCGAAGATCCGAACCGGATTCGGCGGACTTGGTGATGCCAAGTCCCCGGAGGGCCTCCACGACTGGAGTCGTGCCAGCAATGTGAGCACCTTTTGGATATGCCCCTACGCGCGTCGTCGGCGAGCCAGACACTGCTGAACGCGCCCTGGCCAAGAGTACGCACGAGTATGAGAGTGATGTGGGGCGGGCCGACTGCCGGGGGTGTGAGAGGAAAGAATAGATCCGGGGACGAGAGCAGAGTCCGGGTTCTCTGGATAATATACAGGGTCTATGGGTGGTGGAGGTGGTAGGGAGGCGGAGGTGGAAGTGGAAGACGGAGAAGACGAAAGAGAGGGGACCAGGGACGGTGGGCAGGGGGGGGACTCTGCGTCAAACGAGATAGGGGACGAGATGAGGAGGTGTTCAGTGTCAAGGTCGAGGAAGTCACGTTTATGTTGATGGAGATCGGTGGGGACGTCGATGGCGAGATCGGTGAGGTAGCGCGAGGGGAAAAGGCGACAGAGAGCTGGGAGACGTGTTGGGATTGTGAGAGACGCAGGATCTTGGTGGGTGGGTACAGAGTCGAGGGAGGAGGATTTGTAGTGATGATGATTGGGTGGGGGCGCTGGCGAAGGGGGGCGGGTACTAAAGGGGCTTCCAAAAAATGCAGACGTCTTGCTTGAGGGCGTGCTCGGGATGCTGGAGGAGGGCCGAGCGATATGCACGGTGAGGGGATAGAGGGGAGAGACAATACGGAGATGTCAGAGAAGGTGGAGGAGACAGACGGGGAGGTACCGAGGAGGGACAGGGCCCGGGAGAGTTGAGGGAGGGCGCTAGGGAGGACGGTGAGCGGGGGTGACATCCTCGACGACAGGCCTGTTGAGGGTGCTGTGCTCGGTTAGTGGTAGTCGTCATAATGGTGATAGTGGTGGTGGTAGAGGAGGGAAGTGGCAAGGACGGAACGAACGAAAAAATGTTAAGTCCCATGACATCATAGGCATACAGTGCGGTTCTCGTATTTATTCTCGTATTGGATACATCTTGTCTTAGTTACACAAAAAAAGAGTTTTTGTGAGTACGAGTCTACAAGAACATAAGTCTCTATTTTTGGTTAGTTTATTCATTTTTAATCGTTGTCTTTTCTCTCGAAACGATTTTATTATTTGCAACCCAATTTAAAAGGACTTATCATATCTAAATCTTTTTAAAACTTGCGACTTTTCACTGGGATTTGTCGTCTACCGATGTAATAATAGATATTTATTTGCCAGAAATGAATTCACATTAAAATAATTCCAGTCCATGGTAACCCCATCCATGCACTGCCAGGAATGCTGGCACTATGATAAGGACATACTAAGGCCATATCATTATGCCAGTAAATGATAAAATGTTGCCATTCCGCCACTGAAATGGTAATACCAGATATTTATTTACCAGCACGATATTACATGAGCTAAGCCTAAAATAATTCTGCGCCAAGGTAAGAAGAGGTAATATTAGATCAGTGGCTGGGCGGCTGATTAGCAATTGTCAACTCCGCCATGCCTTACCGGGGTCTCCACGTTTTCCTGATGGCCTTGTTTCAGGCTTCGTATGGTTGGGAGGAGATCCACAAAGGCATTCCACCCGTTACAGGAGAACTGTGAAGGTCTGCCAATTCTGGTGCTGCACTCGACAGTGCCCACGCCCACTGGGCTGACAAGACGTAATAGTGACTCGTAACAGTTATTTGCTATAAGGATCTGCCCGTCAAGGTTTTGATTGCAGATTAATAGGTGTTGACGGACTCGGAATCCGTTTCTACATCCATCATGATGTATCGTATGAGAGTCGACCTGGATATATGGAGGAGCTGGATTTGCCCTGTCACCTGTTTCTCGAGGTGAAACTTGAGTTCAACTCGTACGAGTAGCAGGAGGATTCATTGCATCAGGAAAACGTGGAGACACAGGGATTTCCAGACAGATCTTATCAACAGATAGCTGACTGATATCATGTGATCTAGTGATATATAAGCTTATCACAATTTAGAACTCTGATAACAATATTGTCATACTATTCCTGTAGCTATCACATTGATATTTTAAGATCAAGTCATGTAATTCTGATAACAATATTGTCACACTATTCCTGTAGCTAACACATTGATATTTTAAGATAAAGTCATGTAATTCTGATGTTAAGATGATGAATTCTTCTCAGAGGTATTGCAAGACTGGAATCATTTTGTATGTGGTGATATATTAAAATCTATGCATGGTCACACTGTTGAGATTTGGCATTCCATTGGCAAGTAACTATCTTTCTTGTACCTGGAGTCTGTATAAATATGTACACATATGTTGGCACTATTTGGCTGCACACCTGTGGGTTGAACAAAATACAAAATCTTGTTCATGTCTCAATTTTTCATCCTTACACTTATATTAAGCATTCAAATTGGACAATAAGACAATAAGTGAGATAAGATAAACTTCCAAGACCTTGAGATAAGATTAGATAAAATTAATTCTAAGACCTTGAGATAACATCAGATAAATTCCAAGAAGATTTAACATGAGACCATTATAAGATAAGTGAATGAGAAAGACAATGGTTAAAAGGCAGAATTTTTTCCCCTCCTATTAGTCAATAACAGATATTCTAATATCATTGGTTACCAATGAATACCAGAATTAGTGGTCAAGACATTGTTGGCAACTAATGCTACATTGACATCAATATGCTTGATGTGATGTATTTTCATCTAGGTAACCATAAATTATCTGAGTTGACCTGGCTGTCATCATAGTGATACTGGATGTTACTTATGATGTATCAGATCAGGTCTTATAAGACTTTCTCATTTCATGTTCAATTTCCTGATGCCGCCTTCCCTGCCCTGGACAAGGTTGTCCGTTCATCCGTAAAGGGCTGGCCAATTGCAAGGAACATCAATTCCCATATCAACGTCTCAAAAAAGTCCAGCCTTGCCACAGCTTCCCTACAAATTGAACGTCAACTATTAGCCTAAGCGCTTTTCAGCACCTGCCGTCAAAACGGTGACTGGACTTTTATTCGCGGTTCAACCAAATACTTCCACTTCCATTATAATTAGTGGTCATCCTTTTCGTTCTAACGTCCTAACGTTCTCGTCATTCCTTTACATGTCAGTGTGGTCTGACCTGCAACTACCGCCATTACTCTCCAATCTGATCTGTACTAACACCGTAGGACTAGCCACAAGGTGCAGGCTCCCCCAGTCAATCTCAAGGAGCGCATTGCGGCTTTTCAACAACGAAATGTATCCTCGCATCAACGACAACTCTCCGTGTCTCCCTCGGCCTCGCCGCCCAACCATTCCTTGGGTCTTCGGGACAAGATAGCGCAGTTTGAGCAGAAGGGGGGTGTGCCAGTCCCTCGAGGAAGTTTCGGATTGGGTGCGCCTCCAGTCGCTGGCGGTGCACAGTCACGGAGGACAAACGAGCTGTACGGGAACCGGATTCCTTCAGTTTTGAGGTCCACCAGTGCTCCGTTGAGTCGATCTGGTTCTCCGTTGCCAAGTGGCACCTTCACACCTGTTGGAAGAGGTAGGAGTCCCTTCGAGGACGACGATCAAACCAACCTTGAGCATTCCCCTTCGTTATCACCATTATCTGGGTTTCCATCCCCTTTGTCATCTCCCGAGTTGCTTTCTCATTCGCCCTCGTTTCCTACTACTGCACATACTCCCGAATCCTCACCTCTTCATTCACCCACGGTATCACCACCCAAAAGTTCCTTCATTCGCGCCCTCGATATTGCTCGTCGTGCCGCGAACGCTGCTGACGTTGTTGGGAATCACCATCCTCCTGAGATATCTCGGCTTCAGTTGGCCTCTCCACTTTCAGTTCAGCGTTTGTCAGAACCCGTGGTACCAGACGGGGAGGAAGTCCATTTTACGCCGAGGATAACTGGACCTTCTACAAAGTCATCTCCGACTGCAGATCAAGATTTGTTTTGGGATGCACAACGGACGCCTGCTGTAGATGGTCCGCTTGGATCCGCTCCTGCTATCCATGTGGAGATGGAGTCGTCAATATCGTCGACGGTGGATGTACGGGAAACACCTACTGCTGGGAATGTATTAGAATCCGCTCCAGATTTCTCTACGGAAACAGAGCTGTCGCCTGCAGAGGAACTTATACTCCACGACGTCTATGTGCAGGTCCCACCGGCAACTGGGCCTATTCCAACGTGCGTACCGGATGCTGCGCACACATCCTACGATAACATATCGGCCACACTGGGTGATAGCGACGTGGCACAGACTGCTGAAACGCAAGAAACTCTGCTTGATGAGGATTGTACCGAAGTCACCACAGTAACCCACGAAGTACCAATTCACTCTCTCGTGAACGGCTTGAGCGATCCAGCGGATTCCGGGATAGTATTCCCACTACTTGTGGATGACAGACAGACGCAGAGTCATGCAACCGTGACCCCTCAGATGTCTGTCGTGTCCTTGGATGGGGAACCGAAGGAAGCGGACCAGTCATATCCAGAGGTTCAAGCGGGTATATCTGTCGTAGTCACCGAAGAGGCTGACGAATCAGGACAAGGCATTTCGGTGTCTACATCGAGGGAGTTGATGCAAGAAGAGGCCAAATTTTCACAGACTGCAATGACCGACATCCCTAGTGCAGCCAATCACGATCCGCCCAGCGGAAGCACACCCGCCGATCCTGTCATTGTTGACCCTCCAACTGTTGGAGTTTCTTTTAAAGCCGACCAGCAGAACGACAATTCTGGTACCCCTCTTCACAACGTCATCGATGTCACCGATGTCGAAGATTCAGGTATCCCTGTAGGCAATGTCACTTTCTTGCCAGAAGAGCCAGGTTTTCAGCTCATCCACGACCAACATGTATTAGAAGACGAATTATCGAACACGATCGTCGAAACTATGAGTGGATCGTCAGAGGACTGCTCTGATACTACGGATCTTGTCTCGTCATTGAACGACACCGACCTCGATACTACTACTGCTACGTCAAACGAGGTATTTCAAGAGATCAATACGAGGGATGGATCCGTTCAAGTTGATGTATCTCCACAAGTGCACAATCTTCCCTTGTCTGATCGTGCTGAAGATCATACTTTTCCCGAGAGGGATGTCTCTGTTCTTGTTGATGGATCACCACAAAGTCCAAAACCTCCCCTTTCGGATCCTGTTGAAGATCCCTCTATTCTCAATATTTCGATCGTTGATGGTGCATCACCACAAGTTCCCAATGCTCCCTTGTGTGATCCCATTATTATCGAGACGCCTCTCGATTCTATTACTCCTCACGCTTTCACACCACAACCACCGTTGACTGAGTCGCCGAACACATCCGATGATTTGTTGCTGAATCCTGAAAGTCGAAAATACGCGCCGAGTGAAGCCAATACACCGCCCGTTTCGCGTTTGGCGAGTCGTTCCCTGCCTGCCTTTATATCTGGACATGAGACTGCAGGATCACTGAAACCGAGGAGCCCAGAGTCTGAATCTGAATTCGGTACAGTGTCAGTGCACACATATTCGCTTTCATACTCACAACCTCCTTCCTACGCGGAGCCTGACTTCCCCTCAAACCTCGCTGAGCCAGATTCTACACCCCTCAGTTTTTCGGCGGTGGCTCACAGGAAAGTCACGGAGATACCTTCGTCGGATTCTCATTCGCCACCATCTTACCCGGTCACCCCGCAGATGTCTCGCACTCGACGACCAGCCATTGTTAACGTAATTCCCCCGCAGAGCCCGGGACATGGCGAGTTGGCCGTATTGTTGGAAGACGCCGCACTGTTGGAGAAGAGGTTGTTAGAGGGTGACATTCCCAGCGACAACAGTGGGGCCGCGGGACTACTCAAGGCAACCTCAATGGGCGCTGGCACTCTGGATAAGATATATCTTTTCCAGAACGCTAGCGCGAACCCGAAATCTGTCGAGCAACGGGCCCGGCCCATCTTCCATCGAGCCTTGTCAAGTCCATCCGCTTCGAAAACCGTACCCCGCTCACGATCTGCAGACTGTGCACCTAAAATGCAATCATCGGACTCGAACCGGACACTTAATGGTGAAAATTCATCCCATCATGGCCCTGATGAATCCTACGCAAATGCCAACGATACACAATCCAACATGCCCGCCAAATCTTTCCGCCATCGCTATTTTTCGAGTTTTCGGAGGCTGGCGAGCGCTTCTGGTGCCATACCCGGCATCTTCCCCCGCAAAAGCATCTCAACATCTTCGGACTTTTCCTCGGAGGATTCGACGTCGGTTGTCACCCCACCTGATAATACCAATCCAGATGTTGCAGGGACTGGTCCGAACCTCTCGTCGTCTGCTACTGCTGTTGGTCCATCATTGGGGGTAGGGTTGTCGTCGTCATTCAATAAGAGCGCCGGGCTTAGTCGAGCGAGTTCTTTTGCAGAAAGAATATGGAAGCGTGGCCGGACAAAATCCTTTGCCAGCATCGCTGAATCACCTGGTATGCCTCTCCTCTTCTGACGAGTATATATAATAAATATTTAGTCCCTGATACCGTCCGACAGCAGCAGCATATCCGCCTGATGTGCCACCCCTCTTTGTCATCTCAGCATCTGCCGGTACAGCAACTCCCGACGCCCAACCAGATCGCCCAATGTCATGTGGTTCTGCAGGATCCACGTCGTCCTCGTCGCCGCTCGAAAAGGATCTGTTTGATGCTTTCCCTTCCGTCCCTCAGACGACGCCTGCGCAATACAATGGAAGACACAGTGTTCGACAGCCGTTGAATCCCTCCCCTGATGACGAGGATCCTCCTCCTCTTCCTCTGGCACCAAATCAAAAAATTCTCCTCAGAGATAAGAAGCCTTCCAGCCGAATCGCTACGATGCCCATAGGACCCCGGACGGCGAGCAGGCAGATTGGGCATGCCAGGCTGGAGCCATGACATAGAGGAGTGGAATCGGGGAACACTATCGGCGTTCTATTGATCGTGGTGGTTTTTTCGTTTCACAAACTGTATAAGCTTCTTCGTAGTTTTTGTGCTCTCATTGGTTCATCCTTCAATTTAATCAAGTAAGTCGTTATTGAAACTTGCTTGAGCTACAAACTACAGATGTGAGGCGCTTCAAGAGCGTCTCTCCTCTCACATTCGAGGCTTCATCGAAGCTTCATCATCCAATAAGACTATACACCACTTAACGGAGATCATTGATATCACATCTACTTCCACGTTGTTGTGAAGGTTATTTTACAATAATAATTTATGTAAATAAGATGGTAATCCCATCTACATCCTATCTACATCCTTCTACTTTCACTTCAGTACTCTGGTCGGGGATTAGTATGGAGTGCAAACTCATGAATTTGGTATGAATGTCAGATTCAAAATAGTACTAGCCTCACTTTACCAAAAAAGACCGTCAGGGTCAATTTATAAACTTTAAAGTCTTCGCCTGTTCAGCGCCTACTGGCAGGCGCCATCATGGATATCGAACAGTGGGGTCTGGCATATATATATTTCGTTGTGTTGGCTAATAAAAATCTTAGGTTCCGCAAAGCTGGTTATCAGGCCATCGATAGGATATGTGATTATTATTACACCCTTCAAGATCGTCCGCTTGTCCCCAAAGTGAAGCCTGGTTTTCTTCGGCAAACACTTCCAGGTGCCCCTTCTGGTTTTTGGTACGCTACTCAGAACTCACAACGTCTCCCTACGTCACGGTAGATTCTGCTCCCGAAACGGGTGAAGATTTCCAAATCATCGCTGATGACTACCATAAGCTCGTTTTGCCTGGTGTGTTGTTACCCCCCGAACGGCTTGTTTTTCATGGCCGTCAAATCCAGGTCTTACGCATTGGCAACATCCCTCATTTTTCGCCTACTTTCCCACTGCATGTACTTTCGAAGGGATACTCGGCGATCTTTATTCTTCCGCCGTTAGTAATCCTGGATTCAATGTGGGCCGTTGTCGTCTCTCGATGTTGTCATTTGTACGGCTCATCGAGTTCCTAGTGGTCCGTTAGTCCTGCTTGCACTGAACTGGAAGTTGTAGTGATGGACTGGGCGGCTCAACTTCTTGGGTTGAGCCCTGCGTTCTATAATAAATCGGACGTAGGGGGTGGCGTTATGCAGGTTCCGTTGGTAATTTACCAGCGCAACTACGTTCTACTTACTCTCTCCATAGAGCACTGCCTCCGATTCCGCTTTGGTTGCAATCGTAGCGGCCAGGTCGTTATATTTGCGGCGGAATCCCGAGGCTAGCTCGGCGGACCTTGTGATTTATACGACTACTCAAACACATTCATTAGGGTCTAAAGCAGGCTTGGTACTCGGTTTATCTTGTCGCGCCATCGATGTTTTCTCGGACGATAATTTTGGGCTACGAGGAGAATCGCTTCGGGAGGCCCTCAACGAGGATTTAGCAAAGGGGCGGAAGCCGTTTGTGTTAAGTGAGTCCTAGCCGGTTGCCAAATACCACCAATCAAGAATCTGAAATTGTGTAGTCGCCACTCTCGGCACAACTTCGTCTGGGGCAATCGATTTTATGGAAGAGATAGGGGAAGTCGGTATGGCAATCAAGTTTTCTTGTTGTGCTATATCTCCTCAGGAGAGTGATAGTGCGAGACTTTCCCGATGTATGGATCCACGTCGATGCCGCATGGGCCGGTGTTGCTCTGGCTTGCCCTGAATACCGCGGAATCGCCCAATTGAAAGCCATCAACATGTACGCCGATTCTTTCTGTACGAACTTCCACAAAGTTTGTCTCACGTTTTTCATGTCTTGCGGTTCGTTGACTTCTTGGTAATAGTGGGGTCTTACGAACTTCGACGCATCGGCGTTATGGGTACGGGATCGCAAACACCTCACGGATGCGTTGGATATCACCCCACCATTCCTCAGAACCAAAGAGGGAGATGCGGGTAAAGTCCCTCGTTGATTTTCGTTGTGCTAAAAACAATTTATAACTTGCATTTCTTAGGCACGGCAATCGAGTATCGTAATTGGCACCTAACCTTGGGTAGGCGATTTCGATCGCTGAAGCTCTGGTTTGTGTTGCGGAGCTTCGGCGTTGCCGGTTTCCAAAAGTACATCCGACGAGTACGTTTATTGCGCAAACATTACGGAGATGTCACAAAGACGACCCCGTTGTTTTTCGCAGACGATTCAACTGAATGAGTTGTTTGCCACTCTCATCCGCGCATCATCCCAATTTTCGCTCGTTGCTCCACCCTCGTTTGCCGTGACAGTATTCCGTCTTGTTCCTCCTACCACGATTGGAGACGTTCCGCCCTCAGGCGATGATTTGAACAAGCTCAACAGAATATTACACGAACGTATTTCTGGCAGGAGCGACATCCTTCTTACACAGACAGAGTTGAACGGAGTATTTTGCATCCGGTTCGCTGTAGGGGTTATACGGACGGAAGAGATCCATGTTCGAAGAGCGTTCGAAATCCTATGTGATGAGGCTCAGGCTGTCATGGGGATTGACCAAAGTGTTGGACAGTATGGTCGCAACCTCCGGATTCGTGGCAAACTATAGCGGCGGAAACGTAAATTCTATTGTTACGTAACGCGATATTGATCGAAGTGTTGATCGTATTAAAATTTGAAACTCGAAACTCGTTTCCCACAGGTTGTCAACACGGTTACCTATGTCGGCTAGCAGCAAATCATCATTCTTCCGTCTTGTTTCTCTCCAGAGTCCCATGCTTGGTATCTGCTGGTAGAATGGAGGATGTGCTGTCGTTAATAGCCAGCAGTTTACAATCGTGGGTTCCAGACTCACCAGTTGAACTTTTACTCAACCCGAATAACTCCAGATACCGATATTGCACAATATGTCTGTGTTATTCTCCGTGTCTTGTTTTTTTTTTGCTGAGTTGTCCCGATTTTTCACAGCCCTGTGTGAGTCTCTCTTGACAACCGGGTAGCATTATCGTTGATCGTCTTCGGTGACTGTGCTCATAGATGCCCTCCAAGTATTTGAATGGTTGCTGTTGTATGTTGTTCATTAGACAACGACGTTCACCAGGCTGACAGGGAAATTTGAGGCTCAGCGAGGAGATCTATTTGGTGCGTGATTGATCCACTATTGATTGCGTAGTCTGGAAGCTATGTTAAAGGCACATCGGAACGACAGATCCACCAAGCGCGCTTGACTTCCATCAAAATAGCGTACCTCTTCTGCAGATACTATCCTCTTCTCACCTGGCCCGCGTTCTTGTGGTCGATCATTTTAAACCACGAACCACGCGTGTGCGCGCCGCTCGTGCATGTCATTTATGCCCTCGTGGTCCCTCTGGTACGTGTGCCAGAACACTGCCCTCTCCGTCAATGAGTATCCGCTGATTCACCATACAGCAAGGAGCCCCACAAGGTTAGACGTATTGTCCCTTTGTGCGCAGTCGACTCATATTTCGTAGCCGTCATGTTGATACGGACGTACGCGTTCACGGGGCGGAAGAAAGCCATACTGCTCCTTCTATTGACCAATTATCTTGTCCTCCTGGGGGCTCAAATGTGGACATTCACGGCCGATATCTACTGTGAGTCTACGCGGCATCGTCTATGAAAACCTGTAGTATAATGGTGGTTTGGATCCCCAGCCGCCAGTCCCGTCCTCCACCCGTTCATCGGAAATACCGCGTGCCTCCGTCTGGAAAACACCCTCCCAGAACGTGTCGTTCTACGGACTGCAGTAAGCAGCTACTGATGCTTGTCGACCGTGAATTGCGTTCTTACCGTCCTGGGGTGGTCAGCTTGTCCTCTATGGTTGTTTCTTCTTCGACTTGCTGTGTGTAATTGTTGTTGTCGTTGTAAGAACTACCTTGGATGATCTCATTATCTGGTCTTACTGACAGCGAGGTGTAGCACTGCATCTACACGCGAAGTATGCAAGGCCGTCTGGGGGAGACGTTCCTGAAACAAGGCAAATCCGGTAGCCCTTGCCATATGCGCAGATCGCTCACTGACTGTTTTTTTTGTCCAGGAATGATTGGGTTTTCAGCTATGACGATTGCGAATTTGTTCGCTGCAACTGAAAATATCCTGTACGATCTTACAAATGATCCGTGTCTTGCAACAGGTTGACACGAACACCCCTTTGTGTGCCAGGCCAATCCGCTCGGTCCATGGGCTCGCTTTGCCATTTGCACTTATCCTCAACAACATCATTGTAAGTTGCCCATATCTACTATAGTTGCCTCACTTCACACGTTTTCTACGCTTCTTGCAAGGCCTGTCGACTGTAAGTGCTTTGTGCTAGAACTGCCTGTGGCTGTTGTCACCAATGTTTGCCTTTTGTTTCGTTTCTTCGCTTGCTCACATACATCTCATGCTTTTCCAGGATATTGCATCTCCGGCGGAGCGTGACGCGGACAGAGTCGGAAGAACTGAGGGAGCAATCGCTCGTGGTACGCAAGGCCCTGAATGCCCTACGGTCCGATGCAGGTGGGGGGGCAGTCGATCACTGGGTGTGCTAGTCGGTGCATGGCGTGTGGCATGGTTGTGGTGGTTGCAGTGACTAGATTGATGTGTGCATATTTTTACATTAGCTTGCAACTGTATATTATCATGGATCATGTTGGATTGCACAATAATACACTGGATGCAAGCCATAATATTTCTAATAAAAATATCATGAAATTGTTTGGAAATTAATCCATATTATTTTAACATGTCATTTGCAGAAAACATTATGGCGCTTTTCAAAACTAATGACATTTCAAAAAACAAATTTGTTAAGTTTGGGGACCTAAGTAAATATTGTAACTCATGAAATACTGCACAGATTTACATGGTTGTAGAATGAAGTTTCATCCAAATTTCAAGGGCTAGCCACTCCTGTATTTAAATTTAGGAAATATTCAGATTATTGATAGTTACAGGTGCATTTCTGCATTTCAGCGACTAAAACTTGTACAATGAATAACTTTACAAGGAATGCTCAGATTTACAAGATTGTAGGGAGAAAACCATTCCATTTTTGAAGGGCTAGAAGCTCACATACCGGGATTTTGTATACTTTTGGGCATTAAGACAATATTTATCCCAACAAGGCACATACTTATTACCTGTGCAAAACCTGAACTTAAGCAAAATCCCGGTATGTGAGCTTCTAGCCCTTCAAAAATGGAATGGTTTTCTCCCTACAATCTTGTAAATCTGAGCATTCCTTGTAAAGTTATTCATTGTTCAAGTTTTAGTCGCTGAAATGCAGAAATGCACCTGTAACTATCAATAATCTGAATATTTCCTAAATTTAAATACAGGAGTGGCTAGCCCTTGAAATTTGGATGAAACTTCATTCTACAACCATGTAAATCTGTGCAGTATTTCGTGAGTTACAATATTTACTTAGGTCCCCAAACTTAACAAATTTGTTTTTTGAAATGTCATTAGTTTTGAAAAGCGCAATAAGATATATGGTGCATATTTTTGGTATATTTCTTCAAAAGGTATGATAAAGATATGATAAAAATTATAAGAAAAGAAAGATGTTCAAAGACTGTGAAATTGCATTTCTTTTAAGATAGCACTCAAGATATTTTTATGATAACTTCCTTTAAAACAAATAGAAATTATTCAAAATGTTTTTAAAGTTTTGCTTACAATGATATGTTAAAGTAACATGGATTAATTTCAAGATAACTTCAAGATATTTTGAGTAGAAATGCTATGGCTTGCATCCAGTGATACAAATGTTGAGCCCAGTGAAAAGTCACAAGTTTAAAGTCTAATTATATAGGATAATGCCATTTATATCAATTAACAAATGATCAGATCAATTGTGCACACAAACATCAGATAAGAAACACCATAAGAAACACTAAGGTGTGTTCAAGGTATGACATATTAAGACATAGTTAACTATCTTTTACAGTTCCATGCAAAGAGAATACTTTTGCAATTGCTCTCAGTACTGTGGAACTCAGCAGAAGGTCTTGAAATGAACTTGAACATATTTTTCCCATGCACCACACTGCCACAACCAGCTTCAAAATGAGCTTGATGAGTACCTTGCCCAGTGTGGAGCAGATCCAGGACTGGGGAAACTGGACTCAGGTGAAGACGTACCAATTCAGGATAACCTGGTCACATTGATACCCCAGAGGATGATGTGTAAAGTGATATTGAGTACCTTTATGCTGGCCATTCATCAGAATATTTACATGTCTGCTTTTGGGTGCTTATTCAGCTTTTTTAAGCACAAAAAGCACAAAAAGCCAAAAGCTGGGCCAGCTTTTATAAGATGATAAAAGCATGAATAAGTAGCATAGCTTTCATGAAAGCACCCTGCACTTTTTTATTTCATTGTGGGCTTTTGGTTTATTGGGGTACAATATATATTTTTGAGAGGGGCACAAGCAAAGTCCTATGTAACTATGAAGCAGGTAACTAAGAAATGCTTATGAAGTGAGAGCATTTGGCATGTTCCGAGTTGCTGGCTAGGCTGTAAGAAGTCATCAGCGTTGATGTGTTTGTATTACCAGAAGAGAACAAACCTTTAGCATTGGAATCTGATTGTCCACTGAGCCTTCCCTGTCTTTTCCTGCATCATCATTGTCCTTCCGCATAGCTGCCATGGTCACCATTGCCATTTCCACCATCTCGCTGTAGAGGCCCCGGGCCCTCTGGACCCGAATCCTCTTCATATCCCACTTTGTCCTTGTCCATTCCCATTCACGTATCATCGATTCTGCCCGTTTCCGGTCTTTTCTGTCGATTCCGCTCCGGATTCCGCCTCCGGAATCGTTCATACTCAAGATGCGATGTCTCTAACGACCCGGAATCAGTACGTATATAGTTACATATGATATATCTTCGTTTCCCGTTACTTAGTACATAGCACCATTCCCCCTATACTCCGCTCCACCTCTCTACCATCAGTTACAGCCTTCGCTTGTAGTACATAGTTACTACAGCACAGGATCTCTCCCAGTAGTATAAAAGATGTACCCTTATACTACAACATATATATTATCATATCCCACCATATCATATTACATCCTATCGTATTGCATCCCTTCAGTTCTATTTCTTAGTCCTCGCTTCGTATCATCTCATTAGTCTTCGTACTCCACTCCCTTCACTTCCCCTCTGATCCAGAACCCTGGATTCGGGTTGGATTGACTAGACTATAGACACTAAACTCCTCTGATCACTTCTTAGCTGATCACCACTTTCGTAGATTCCCATTCGGGTCTACAACCGAACTCGCCGTCACAACTGGAGCCCACCGCGAGGAGTTTATTTCTTTTGTCTTTTCATACCCTCCCCACGGTCGGCTTTGACTTTCATGACGTTTCCCTCTTCTACCCGACTCTAGTTATTTAGTTCCGCTTACGCCTTCGACCTCGACCTCGAACCTCCTCGACCCGACCCGCTTTCCGACCCGCATCCCGATTTAGACATTCCCGATATGACGTACGGATTGATGCCTCTCCGAGGTGATCGTTCAGCCCCGACGTTTCATGGTGACGAACACGACCTTCCCCGCTTCTTTGACGAAATTGACATGCTCGGCTCCGACTGTGGACTCACGGACGCTATGAAGATTCGCTACACACTCCGGTACCTCGATAACGACGATTACGAACTTTGGTCTACCCTACCCGCCGCTTCAGCAAAGGACTTCATTGCTTTCCGACGTGCCGTCTTCGACTTTTATCCCGGTGCTACGAATTCCATCCGGTATACGATCTCGGATCTCGATCAACTTACGCGACGACAATCGGCTTACGGTATAGAGAACAAAGTGGACTTAGGACAATATTTCCGGGATTTCATACGCATTTCCGGTGTCTTGTTTGACAATGGCCGTCTAACGGATAAGCAACAGAACACATACTTCGCCAACGGATTCGACTCAGACCTTCGTCTACGTATTGAAGAACGCCTCCATTACCTTCTTCCCGACCATTACCACGACGATCCGTACCCGCTCGATGTTTTCCACGATGCCGCCTTATTCCTACTTTCCGGTTATCGCTCCGTTCCGAAATCCCCTTCCCTTGCCGTTACCATCTCTAGTCCCGATTCCGGTCCCAGTCCCCCACCCATCATAGCTTTGTCATCTCTGGTCCCGATTCTGACCTCGATCCCGCCCACCGTCATTCGTTCCGTCGCCCACGTTCATTCCGGTCCTACGTATACTCCGTCCTCTTTATCGCATATTCCGTCCCTGTCCATTCCGGTGCCCGTCAAGACCGTCATTTGTTTACAGGTATTGTCGTCCAGTCCCGTGTCGTCCCCGTCCGATCCCATTCCCGATTTATCGATGCCAGTCACCGATTTATCCAATTCATTTCCTATTTCGTCCACGTCGTCTCCGGATTCGACCCCTCCGCTTTCCGTCCACGAACTCGTACCGGACCCGCTCCCATTGTCCTCGGACTCTCCAGAAAAAGACATTCCGTCCCCGATATCGCCGCCATATTGTCCTCCGTCACCGTCTATCGAGATTCCGTTGACTTTGGTTGAGTATTCCGTACCCATTCCCATTCCGGACTCCATTCCACCCCTTTTATTTGATTTCGATTCCGGTTCCGATTCCGTTATGTCGACCCCTTCGTTCCCGGTTCCCCTCATCGTTTCCGCTCCCGTATCGTTGTCGGTTCTGTCTTCGCCCGCTTGGGGCACCCTGTCATTTTTAGACCCGTCACGCGGCACACCCGTTATATGGGATCGTGTTGGTGTCGGCACTCCGGTTCTCGATTTTATTTTATTCCTCGTTTCCGTCTTCATTCTACTTTGTGATCGCATTCTGGACCTCCGCCCCCTCGACACCTCGCTCGAATATTTGCAAGAAGTTCTCCGCCTCCTCTCGTCGTTCCGCCTCCGACCTTCTTTCAGAAACTCTTGTGGGGATGTAGACCCGTTTCCGTCTCCTATTTTTGCGTTTTCGTCTTCCGTTCCGCTTTCCGTTTCCGCTCCCGTTTCTCATTTATTTATATTTTCGTTTCCATTTCTAGTTTCCATTGTTTCCCGCTCGTTCCGGACCTGTTTCGTTTCCGTTGTATTCCGGTCCTGTCCTCCTCCTCGACCCCCAGATTCCGGCTATCTTATCTCGTCGTTCCGTTTCCCTCTTTTCCGTTTATAGTTTTATTATATACTCTATTTTTATTTTATATACATTGTTCGACGTTCCGCTTTCCCTTCCCTTTTCGTCCATTCCCCTTTTACTCCCTTCTCCTTTCATCGAGTTTCGTGTCGATTAGGTTGAGTTGACCCAGGATATGGGCCTGGTTCGCGCGTAGTCGATTTAGCTCCTGCGTCCAACGGGTTAGCTTGGTGTGGACCTCCGTGACATATTCAGAGAGGCCGTCCGCGATCGTCGATATCTCCCTTTGCGTTTCCGTCGCCATCTTGCGTACTGCCCAGACGTGGTCGTTGATTCCGGCTCCGATCCGCGGGTGCTTGAATGGATTTCCTCGTCTCCCTTTGTCCCGCTCCGATTCCGTATCCGGTTCGACGTCGGTCAACGTCCGCTTACTCATCGACGCCTCTCCGGTCTGCAACCTAGGCTTCCTCACGGGCTTTGGTATCTTCTTCGCGACGACCTTTCTCTTCGGACTACCCGCCTTCGCCTTCCCTTTCCTTTCCGCTTTTCCAGATCCGGTGGCCGGTCCCTTCGTCGACAATCCGCAACGTCGTTTAAGTCTTTTGCACCGATCGCACGCGTACCCCTCGATTCCGCGACAAACTGCATTGGCGGTCACGCACGCATCGCATTGCCGGATCCGGAACGACTGCATGTACTACGGATTAGTTAGGCACAATGGATATACGAGTCCGCGAGATATCACTTACCCCCGGAATCTTTCCCTTCGGTTCCGCGTCCTCGTTCCCGCTCACATTCGAGAAATCGTTGCCGCTGTTGTAGTCCCCGTGAACGGTTTCGTCGTCCCGGGTGACCCTCTTATCCCGGTTGAGCTTTTTGTTTTTGATTGCGTTCAGTACTTGAAGCCTCTCGTATTTTTGTAGTTGTTGATCGGACCAGGTGCCCTCCTCGTCCTCGCTTCCATGATGGCTGGTTTGTGCGGTTTCCTCCCGGTCCCTTTCCGTGGCTGCATCAGCCTCCCCTTTTGCTGCCTCTGCCGCCTTCGCCCTTTCCGCCTCCTCGATCCGCTTCTCCGCTTCCGCCCTCCTATTCATCTCCTCTTCGTACTGACGCGATTCCTCCGCCCGTTGCCGCTCGATCCTTTCCGCCTCCTCAACCTGTTGCCTCCTCACTTCCTCCTCCTTTTCCTCCTGCAACCGTACAGCTTCCCGACGCCTCGCCTCTTTCCGTTCCCGTTCGTAGTCCTCCCAGCTCCGCAACCACTCCTCGACCTCCACCACCATCTCTCCGCCCATCGAGAAATCCTTCGGTTCCGTCACGTCGATTCCGTTGTCCCGGATTTCCACCAAGATTCCTCTGTAGTTCCGCTGCCGGGTATCGTTAGTCTGTGCCGTTTACGGGAACGGGAACTCTTACCATGGCCCGTCGTCGTCTCACCACCCATTGCTGTGCTTCGTTCTCGAATCCGTTGCGTACGATATCGATTCCGGCCGCGTCGACTTCTAGTAACTCAGCTACGGCGCTCTCAAAATCTTGCCGCGTTTCTGCAATGAGAGTATTGAGGAATTTGTTGTATTCCGTCGACATTTGGTGTTGGTGTTTGTTGGGTTTGTTGGGCTCGTTGAGGTTGTTGTCGAGATGGTTGAAAGTCACGTTGAAAAGTTTTCTTGTTTGTATTTGTTGCCCCGTCACGTGACCGTTGTTCCTTTATCCAGCCGTTTCGCCCCACCCTCTTTTAGTAGCTCCGGACCACTGCTTCCCGATGCTTCGATACCCGCCGGCTTCGACTCCGCTCACATTGTACTCTCGTTTCCGCCCATTTTCGACATCGCCTCCGCTCATTTATTCCCACGACCCCGGTATCTTCATTATTTCGTATGGATCGACCAGGGATGGTCTCTATCTGAGTCCTGACCGGATGTAGAGGCCCCGGGCCCTCTGGACCCGAATCCTCTTCATATCCCACTTTGTCCTTGTCCATTCCCATTCACGTATCATCGATTCCGCCCGTTTCCGGTCTTTTCCGTCGATTCCGCTCCGGATTCCGCCTCCGGAATCGTTCATACTCAAGATGCGATGTCTCTAACGACCCGGAATCAGTACGTATATAGTTACATATGATATATCTTCGTTTCCCGTTACTTAGTACATAGCACCATTCCCCCTATACTCCGCTCCACCTCTCTACCATCAGTTACAGCCTTCGCTTGTAGTACATAGTTACTACAGCACAGGATCTCTCCCAGTAGTATAAAAGATGTACCCTTATACTACAACATATATATTATCATATCCCACCATATCATATTACATCCTATCGTATTGCATCCCTTCAGTTCTATTTCTTAGTCCTCGCTTCGTATCATCTCATTAGTCTTCGTACTCCACTCCCTTCACTTCCCCTCTGATCCAGAACCCTGGATTCGGGTTGGATTGACTAGACTATAGACACTAAACTCCTCTGATCACTTCTTAGCTGATCACCACTTTCGTAGATTCCCATTCGGGTCTACAACCGAACTCGCCGTCACATCGCTATCTGTGATATCCCATGGTCAACCTCATTGCCATCACTGTAACTCGTAAAAAGTGGAGGTGAAGGTGGAGTACTCACTGGAGGTATGGTGCTGCCACCACAAAGCTGCCATTGCCATTGCTATTGGAGTGGATGTGTATCTATTGCCCATTATGTGTAATCAGTAGAAAACAACAGTTGTGGTACTTACTAATGCATTACCCCCACCCAGGGTGTGTGCATGCATGTGGCAGGGGAGACAGTGAGAGGAAGGGAGTTAGCAGGGGAAAGTGGGAGCAGGAAGCCTTTCAAGTCATTATCAGTGAAACTTCAAGTAGTTATCAGTGAAAACTTCAACCAAGGCAAACAGAGCCAAAGGATGGACTTGGCCAAAATATCGCTTCCATACACACAAAAACAATGATGCACAAAACAACGACAACAATGAGGAACATGGCCGGGACTAAGGTATGCCCACCTACTGGCCCAGATACCATAACCTTCCATGTCATGTGACACCAAGAGAATTGCTGAAATCACCTTATCACCCTCCGATGTCTGCTAATCAACAGTGTCAATAAGGACACTGAACAGCCTGAGCAACAAATGATGACAACAACACACCATCAACAATTAGGGAAATGCAGGGGTAATCCCAGGATACATTTGTCTGTATCCGTACTCGTACTCCCCACAGATACGGATGCAATATCCACGGATTTTACCCACGGATTCGCGATCAAAATGAGCCGGAGATCACCTGAAATGGTCAAGAATTGACTGAGATAGAGTCCAATCAATGTTTAGTCTCTATCTCAGTCAATTCTTGACCGTTTTGGATAATCTCCGGCTCATTTTGAAGCCCACGGATACGAGAATCTGTATCCGTACTCGTACTCTTAAGAGTACGGATACCTGCTGAAAAGGATTTACCCTTATCCCTGCATTTCCCTATCAACAATGATAACATCAATCCAGCCAGCCAAGTGGCCTAGGACAGGGGCGTTGGTGTCAGCGACAACAACAACAACTCACTGTCAACCGCAACAGCACCAATCTAGTGCTGGCCCACTGGCCCAGCAGCATTGATGATGATGGCAGCAATGGTGACAGCAACAACAATGTCAACCCAATACCAGCTAGCAACATTGACAATAGCTGTTTACAGCAACATTGTCAACCTGGTGCTGGCTAACAGGCAGTGACATTGATGGTGACAAGGGCAACAATGAGGCTTAGATGGTCCCTAACTACCTTGCACTCAGATGGAGCCACGTCAATTGACGTGCACCTGTCCCTTGCAAGGTACTGTGCGTAGACTTTGGATGTTGAAGTATTATATTAACTATGATATATATGATAAATTACAAGACATACATGTATAATAATAAAGTATGAAAGAGCAAGAAGCTGGAAAAAGCCTTGAAAAGCTGTGAAAAGTTGTTTGAGAAAAGTGGAAGCTCAGTTGAGTAAGCACCAAGCTGAAATACAATGGTGTAAATCTTCTAATGTTTTGGAGATGTGGGGGTCAAGCATGTGGACTGATGGAGGAACAAGAGGTGAAAATGTTGATGATGGCAAAGATAATGCAGGCATTGATGTTGCACATGATGTAAGTACCTCTTTCCTAGCATAACTCTTATCTGACATTATTTTACCTCAGGATAGTGCTCCTGATGAAGCCATTGACCCTGGCAGCCTGGATGACATTGATCAGCCTGAGAGAAATGAACTAATTAATCCCATCCCTGCTGACCCAGTTCCTGTGCAGCACAAACCTGAACTGGAAGTTGCAAATCTAGACGACATCAATATATCAATAGCATTCATTCTGCTACACTGGATAATGGGGACCTCAATGAGGAAACCATTGAATGGCTTCATAATCCTCTAGAAGGTCCACCTGACATTGACAATCCAGATCTCCTCCTTGCCATCAATATTTTTTTAGCAACCACAAAAGCATCCCAAGATCATCCTGGGCTGTGATCTGATTGGGACCAAACTTGAATGGTACATCCTTTCAGGTTAACTTGACTAAATGATGTGCATGATGTGTAAAGTTGTGGATAAATATTCAACACAGTCTGACCATTCCAAGAAATGCATGAACATCACATAACATCTGGTGTGGTTCCCATTTTTATCACTGGATGCAAGCAATAGTATTTCTACTCAAAATATCTTGAATTTTTCTTGAAATTAATCCATGTTACTTTAACACATCATTGTAAAAAAAGTTTAAAAACATTTCTGTTCATCCTAAAGGAAGTTATCATAAAAATATCTTGAGTGCTCTCTTAAAAGACATACAATCTCACAGTCTTTGAACATCTTTCTTTTCTTATAATTTTCATCATATCTTTATCATACCTTTTTCAGAAGGGTAGTTCTATTTGGCACCCTGGGGTGCACCTAACTTCCCATGAACCCCTTGCCTTATATAGTGGTAGCTAAGTGAAATATTTTGAATGAATCAAATTTAACTCAAGTACTGCTGGTGATAAAATAACTGAAAAATCATGGCTCTTTGGTATGAAGGCTAAGATGTCCAGCAGTTAATTCTTGTCAAAATATATTCAGTTAATGCTTAAATATAAGTACAAATTCTGGATGAGTCAATTATTCCTAAGCAACTATGTAATAGAACCAAAATACTATTTTTCTATAAGGATCTAGACATGTAAGCCTACTAAATGCAATTTCTCTAGAATTTTACAACCAACAGAAGTTAAGTGAAAACTGATTCATTGAAATCATCTTACTTAGCTATCACTATATAAGGCAAGGGGTGCGTGGGAAGTCAGGTGCACCCCGAGGAGCCAAATAGAATAATTCTTTTCAGAAATATACAAAAAATATGCACTATATATCTCAATATTTTCTGCAAATGACATGTTAAAATAATATAGATTAATTTCAAAACAATTTCAAAACAATTTCATAATATTTTTATTAGAAATCTTATGGCTTGCATCCAGTGTATATAACTTTGACCTCAAGGTTTCAGGAGTAAACTGTGGTACATGCAACAATGTCCAACTATGATTATCTCCTCAACACAAACAAAAAGCTTGAGATCTGAAAAGGACCCTTTGCAATACTTCATTTGATTTGCTGTACAACATGATTGAGATGTTGGAAATTGTTACGGATCGCTTCTGCAGCGGGCTCCGGCAACAATCAACTTAACTATGGATTGGATTCCAGAGGAGAGGACAGCAGTTTTCATTGTTGCTTACAACTAAGACAACACTGCTAAGAGGGGGGGGGTCATGGTCTAATGTCATTGCGAGCCGTGGGGGTTACCCAAGACAAGGGGGTCTGCCCCAAGAACCAGACTAAACATAAGGAAAAGAAAGAAGAAAAAGTCTGAACCAACAACAAGAACAGTATATAAAGTGACTGGTCTTGAGGGGAGGTAAATGGGAATACAACCATGAAGCTACAACATGTCCAACTACACCATGTGTTCACCATGAGGTGCATATGAGGTATCCTCATGTTGATGTTCTCATGATCCAACTGGAGGCCCAGGTGTCATTGAGGGATAGGAGAGGTCCGGATGACTCGGATGATTTGTCATCAGATCATGTGACATGCTGAATTGCCCATTTGGGGTCTATACTTGCTGTAATGGGTAAGTGCGCAATCTGGCAAGTGCAATGCATGGTCAGGTTGAAGAGGGGTATCATCCAGTGTCATTGGTGAAGGGAGTGTCTTGAAGTAGTGTGGATATAGCGGCAAGGTTGGCATGAAAGAAAACAAAGGAATATATGGAGGAAAAACCGACTATGACAGTGGGCTAGTCGAGGTCAGACATGCGAACAGCATAAGCTGTACTGGATGACAATGTCTGTGTCAATGACGTATCAAGGGGCAATGTCTTGTCCTGTCTGTGGAACAATGCAGTCCACCTGATGTTGGTATTCGTCCAAGAAAGGGTATTGTTATAAACAAGTGTGGGAGGTATCAAAGTTACAGATGAAAAAGGATAAATGAACATGGGTCCAGGTTTTGAGTCATGGCACAAATGACAAGCTGTGGGAACAAGTCATTGGGTACTGCAATGAAGTGATGTCATGCGAACAATATATGATAGGGGTTGGTTCACTGTATTGGGAAATCATATGGTCTGTGGTCGAAGTCTGAAGGTGTGTGCTTCGGTGATGATCGGAATGGAGGGAACAGTGAAATGTCTTGTGATCGAGGATTGTTCAGGGCATGCGTGCAGGTGAGGAATGTTGTCGGATAATTAGGGAGGATAATGGTAGGCACAGAATAAAAGTGGAAACCATATATCCAGGAATGGCAATTGTCAATTACGTGTTGGTATACTGTCGAGGCGGATGTTGGTTTCATCAATGAAGGAAGGTTGCCTTTTCCAGAGGCAAATCATGACAATGTAGAAACCAATCAGGAAGGTGATTGCTATGGCACCAATGATCATCATGGTTATGAACTGTTTGGTGAGGATAGCCATTGTGTGTCGGTTTGGTAAGACAGTATGTTGTATGGCGAAGACAATGAAAGTGACATCCGTTGGCAAGGCAACTATGTGGATACAGCAAGGTAATGTGGGGATGTGTCCATGGTCAGTCTGGATTGTTCTAGAAGAAAGGATAAGAACAAGAATAAACAACGATGTCCAAAAGAAGACAAAAGGCAAAGGGGAATGAAAAAGGAAGGTGTGGTAAAGTGGAATTGTCATGGTGGGTAACGGAGTTGGAATCGGAGTTGCAGAGTTGTAAAATGTAACAGAAATGTTCCTATATGAAATGATTAATGCTACTGTTTTCAGGAATAGTTTTGTATGATCTGTTGTGATGGCGAGTTCTGTTGTAGACCCGGAATGGGAATCTACAAAAAGGGGTGATCAGCTAGAAAGTGATCAGAGGAATTAGTTTCTTTAGAGGTCTAGTCAATCCAACCCAAATCCAGGGGTTCCGGACTCAGAGGGAGAGTATGGGAGAAAGGACAAAGGCAAGTATATATGAGACGGGACAATAAGAGGATTCTATATGGGACTCTGGGTATTGGTATTTCTATATGTGTCTGGGGATTGGTGTTGCTATATTGTTTGTAGTATAAATGTGCTACTTTTATACTACTGAGAGGGATCCTGTGCTGTAGTAACTAAGTACTACAAGCGAAGGCTGTAAATGATAGGGGTGGAGTGGAGTGGAGGATAGGTGGAGTAGTGTTATGTACAAGGAGACGGGAAACGAAGATACATGATATATAACTATATATGTACTGATTCCGGGTCGTTAGGGACATTGCATCTTGAGTAGGAACGATTCCAGAGGTGGAATCTGGAGTGGAATCGATGGAAATGAGCAGAATCGAACGGAATCGATGATATGGGAATGGGAATGGACGGGAGCAGTGTCTGATATGAAGGGGAAATGGATCCACATGATCTGGAGCCTCTACACTGTTATCATGAATATATCTGGTTGGGGGGCCCTTGATTAGGCAATGACACAGGTATACCCGCAGGTGTCCCGAGGCCAACCTGTACCCGGACCCACTCCAACCCGTACCCATCTACCCATGGGTCTTTTTTCAGCGGGTAGATGGCGGGTAGCGGCGGGTCGGGTACAGGTATTGACCCACGCAGGAAACCCAGCGGGTTCCAGCCCACATCTACCTCGCTGTAGAGGCTCCGGGCCGTCTGGACCTGAATCCTCTTCATATCCCACTTCGTCCCCGTCCATTCCCATTCACGTATCGTCGATTCCACCCGATTCCGGTTCTCTCCGTCGATTCCGCTCCGGATTCCGCCTCCAGAATCGTTCATACTCAAGATGCGATGTCTCTAATGACCCGGAATCAGTACGTATATAGTTACATATGATATATCTTCATTTCCCGTTACTTAGTACATAGCATCATTCCTCCTATACTCCGCTCCACTCCTCTCCCATCAGTTACAGCCTTCGCTTGTAGTACATGGTTACTATAGCACAGGATCACTCCCAGTAGTATAAAAGATGTACCCTTATACTACAACATAATATCATATCCCACCATATAGAAAATACAGGTTATCGCTCCCCTTCAGTTCTATTTCTTAGTCCTCGCTTCGTATCATCTCATTAGTCTTCGTACTCCACTCTCTTCACTTCCCCTCTGATCCGGAACCCTGGATTCGGGTTGGATTGACTAGACTATAGACACTAAACTCCTCTGATCACTTCTTAGCTGATCACCACTTTCGTAGATTCCCATTCGGGTCTACAACAGAACTCGCTGTCACATCGCATCGCTGACACGCACATCAATTGACGTGGCGCTGTGCAAATGCGAGGAGTGGGGGGGCTGGGAACCACGTGACGGGTTGGGTTCTCGTGGGCGAGAGACCCTCGCCCATCGAATCCGTCTCCTCATTCCCCACACCATCTCCCATTCTCCCCTCCCTCTCATCCTCCTCCATCGTCGCGTATGCGTCAGCCCGCATTTCGACACTGTTTAGCCTTGGCGTTCACAGTTGCGGTGTCTGGATGGCAGCGTCGTGATTGTGGGCATGTGTGGGCATGTACTTGGGGGGGGGATGGGGTCTGGGGTGTGTTTGGGCATGTTCTGTTGCACAGGCACAGGCTTTGGGGCCTGTGTGGGCATCAAATGGTTGGGTGTTGTGGGACCACGGTCTGGGATGCGTTTGAACACGTTTTCTTGCATGGGCACAGGGTTTGGGGCCAGGGTGGGACTTGAGACGCGTTCGGACGCATTTTGCAGTGGGGACGTTGTGTTTGGGGCTGACACGGGCACATGATGCATCTCCCATTGGGTTTTGGGCACAGGGGTTCGCGTTGGGGCACTATTTGACGACGGGGCATCATGCAATGCGGTTGCTGTTGCTTCTTGCAGTGGGCATGTAGTGTCATGCTGGGACATGGTTTCATGCGAGGATGGGGCCATTTGGCAGGCGGTTGGTGTTGTGTTGCCATGGAAGTGGTGGCTATCGGCATCATCTGTGTTGTCGCAGATGCGTGCGTGCGTGGGGCAGCCTGTGGGGGTGCGGATGCATTGCTGGGTGTCATTGTCGATGCTGGTATTTGTGTTGAGAATTCCCATGAAGCTGTGTGGCTCTGTTTGGGCCGGTACCTGCGGGTATACCAAGACCCGTGGTCATGGGTATGGGTTTTGCCCAGGTCCAAAAAAGGTAACCCATACCGGTGTCATTGCCTACCCTTGATGGGGACATAATCGACATAGGAAATTGTAACATTGGGAATTTTGGGTTGCAAGATAAATGTCATGTCATCATGGAATATAGGGACAGAATTCATCCAACCTATTGGTAGGGTAACTAATTGCAAGGCTCCAAAGGGTGTCTGGAAGGTTGTTAAACTCATGAGGATTCTGCAATCCATTGCTCATCAGATTCAACATAGAGATTGAGCATTACTCTGCAGGCTTGATTAGTGAATCATTTGGGGATATTTTCAGGGATTGGCATGATGCTGGAATGCTGGATCATAACTTTGCTGAGGGGTTTGAGGTTGTGTACTAAATGGAGGACCTTTTCTCCTTTCTTAAGAACCATGAACCATTGCACAGTATGACAAGTTTGATGGTTTGCATATGTCTGCTTTGATCTTTTTTGTGAATTATGCAACACACGTCATCATAGATGCCAGGAGGAATCAGAATATTCTTTTTGACCCAAGACATATGAGGGATGACAGGGAATTCAACTGGTGGAAAGAAATTGGTGTGGAATTGTCCTTGTTCTAAATTGTTCCATGTGTTACAATTCTGCACAGCCACACATTCCTTTTTATTTCTTTTTGACCTTGTCTTGTTCTTTGTGTTCTTTTTCTTTTTCTTTGTCATCATTCAAATCCCAATGATGCACTCCAATTTATTCTCACACTTTCATTCCTTCTTCAGACAACGCACTTTGCCCTCTTTCTATTTGTCACCCATTCTTCTAGAACACTCCCAACCAATCATGGATACACCCTGACATGACCTTGCTGTACCTAGTGTTGCCTCAAACTGGCTGGTAAGAAAAAGCTGATCTCAGTTCTGATCTATTGAAACACAACCAGGTGTCTCCTAGGCCTTTATTTTGTAGCCATGGACCTTATTGGCTGGGTTTTTAATCATGCAAAACTCCATACAGTCTTCAACAAGTCACAGGCAGAAATGTCTGTGCCACCCAGAAAGGTTCTCACATTCCTGGTCACAAATATGACCTGCTGGACCACACATTTCATCACCTTTGACCATGCAAAGTGCAGTAATCTCTCAGAAGTGAGAGATAATTGCTGCTCAAGTTTGCACAGAGAAAAATTGTCAGAAAAGGCAGGAGCTCAAGGATGAGGCGACTGTGCATTGCAAGCTCATAGACAATGTAGAGGCTCTGGACCCTCTGGATCTGTATCCTCTTCATATCCCACTCCATTCCCAACCATTTCCATTCCATTATCATTGATTCTGCTCTGGATCTGACTCCAGAATTGTTCCTGATCAACAATGCAATGTTCCTAATGACCCAGAATTAGTATGTATCCATTTGTATATCATATATCTTTATTTCCAGTTTCCTAGTACATAGGACTTTACTCATGTCTCACTCTCCACTCCCTCCCCTATCATATACAGCCTTTGCTTGTTACTACAGCACAGGATTCTACCAGTAGTAGTAGTAGTAGTATAAAAGTTGTACTTTTTACACATAAGAAATACATCTTATCATCACACCTCAGTTCTATTTCTTAGCCCTCTCTTCGTATTGTCTATATTTCCCTTCGTCCTCTCCTCATACTTCCCCTCTGTTCTGGATGGATCTGGGTAGGATTTGATTAAGACAATTCTATAGAAAACCTAGAACTCCTACAATCACTTTCTAGCTGATCACTCCTTTTTGTAGATTCCAATCTGAGTCTACACCCACACTCGCCATCACAATGAGCCAGCATTTTGGCATCAACTAAGGACAGTTGTAGATGATCTTGAGCCAATTTGTCTTGGGATTAATATGAATCAAACTGACAGTATGTGCCCAGACCAGGCACTTTTGACATTTGCAGAAATATTTTTGTATTTTCAGAAGCACACAAACCAAGCTCTTGCAGTAGGCATAACAAAAAGGATTGAGAAATGCTGGAAAGCCCTTGACCAGCCTATGTTTGTGCTGCCACTTGTCCTCAACCCCTTCAAAGGCATTTCATGCTTGAGTGACAAGGCTGTGAGGAGCCCATTTACACTGAATACTATCTTACTTGATGTATGCTTTTTGATCAACCTTGTTCATTTTACTAATAGCTATTTTCTTAGACTTATGGTCATGTTGATTCCTGACCCCCAAAGGTTCCCTGTTCTGCTGAAGAAGAGGCAGAATAGAAAGTCACAAAACTTACAAAGGAAAAAGAAGTTTCTGTATTTAAGCTCAACTGGTCCATTTGAGGACTGGGCAAAAAATAAAGAGTCTTTTCAGAATGTTCATGTGAGGCTTGTACATCTATTGCTGCAGGGATTATAACTCATGTACCATAATAGGGAGATAGCCCTCTCACAATGTGGCAAGCCTTTTTGCCAACTAAATCAGTCTTTGAGCTTGCTGACTTCACAATCCTACTACTGAGCATGTCTGTAAATCAAGCCAGGCTCAAGCATAGCTTTTCTGACCTCAAAAAAGAAGACCCATCTCTGGAATTATTTGAAGTTGCCAAGGCTTGAGAAATTGGCAAAGGTGAGGCTGAAACTTGGAATTCTTTTACAATTGTTCTACCATTACTAATTCTATATCCACAGGTTGGTGCTGATATTACAATATCACATCAAGAAGCAGGTTTTATTCAAGAACACCAGAAATGGAAAAATCATGCAAACACCGAAGAAAAACATTGAAGCAAGCCACTGGTCAAGCATTGTGCAGGATGGTGAACAGAGATGAAAAATGGGTCCAGACCAAGACAAGGCCTTACATGACAACTTGGATGACTTACAACACCATTTGTATGGTCACTAGAGGTCAAAGTAGCTGCCTTGATCACTCAACTTGTTTTCGGGTCACAAGGAAACCAATATCAATGAGCAACTGAGGTATACATATCAACAACAGGCATACACAGAGGAGGCATGGCTAATGGAACTGTTTGCTGATGAGGAAGCAGACACAGAAAGGATCCCAGATGATGGGGAGTTGGAGGGTTCAGGTGATGACTTCAATGAGTCATGAGGGCAGTGCCATTTTCAGTCAGTGTCTTAATAATGTCTTAATAACAAGTCTTAATTAAGGCTTTATCTAAATACTAAGTCTTCAGGGAAAAAATTGGGGTTAATAACCTCTTAGAATACAACACTGATTGACACATTCTTTCAGTCATGTCTGACTACCATATTTGAAGACAACTGTCAACTCATGTAAAACATGACACTGCCATGGCCTTTGCAATCAGAACTTGATGAACTAGTGGGGAAAGCCTCTTTACATTCAGGTCATCAAATGGCTCCACACAAACCTCACTTTGATCAGGTACTTGGAGCCATCATGCTTGCTACAGAATACTTGTCCATGAGGGCTCTCACATGTCTTCTTCAACTCGAAACTAGGGACGTCTGTTATGATTTCTTAGCTAAACGTGCTTACTTCTTTCTTTTTCCTTCTCACTCTCCTCTTCCGCTATCATTAGTCATTCCTTTCATATATGTGCTGCCATTTCCTTCCACTTAGTCGTATGATACGACAAATGCTGTATGATATCTCCTTTCATTCATGTTTCATCCCTTATCACCATATGCTACGGCGCATAGCCCCTATCCCTTTCCTCATAACATAGCCACTCCCTTGGACTATATAAGAAGTCTACTTTCAGCTTGTACAGTAGACTTTAAATTTCATATCACTTACTACTCAATCGCTTTCTCTTATTCTAAGATTGATTGCCTTCAGAACCTAAGCCCTTTTCCCTAAACCGTCTTGTGAAGTAAAACCTTCGGCTTATTCTGTCGCAATACAACGTCATTCATGCATTGGTAGGAGTTCAGTTAATCCCCATCATCCCTGAGGATGATGACCAACTTGTTTGGCCTTTCCATATGTCAATACAAGACGTACAATTCTAGTTTCCTTCCAAAGTTGTGTTTACTTTCTTTTCATAAGGGCCTGCTCCAATGACAACTCTCTCAACCACCCAATGCACCACCTCTCTATCTCAATGGATTGGCTGGCAGTGATGAATGTTCATGCCAGCCCTGGTTTTTTTGAAGGCAGGGGAGTGAGGGGACTAGATTATGCTGCAAGGAGCTGGTGTAGAGGCCCCGGACCCCCTGGATCTGTACCCTCTCCATACCCCACTTCCGTTCCCATCCATTTCCACTCAGTTATTATTGATTCCACATGATTCTGCTTCATTCCACTGATTCCACTCCAGATCCAACTCCAGAATCCTTCCTGTCAACCATGCGATGTTCATAATGATTTGGAATCAGTATGTATATACTTATATATCAGATTTCTTTGTTTTCCATCTCTTAGTACATAGCACTCCTCTCCTATCCCCTCTCCACTCAACCCCTATCAGCTACAGCCTTTGCTGCTGGACATTTTTTGTAGTTGTTACCTCACTTGTACTGATGACTTTTCTGGGCTCAATTTTGCAACACAATGTACATCATCTTTGAAAGAACACTCATAATGGGCACATGAATGAAATCAACTTATACCCGAATAATCTGAAAAAGATAGATGAGACATCACAACAGACCAAACACAGGAAACCCATCCAGTTACTGGTATCACGACAACCAGATTTCCAGCAGTGGAAGCATGCAGGGCTTGTTTATTAATGATAGGCAACTAATCAAGCAGTTTGGATAAGTATTGCATCAGTGGTTGCATTTTCTTCCCACCACACTGCCATGAACATTTCAACACGGTTGTGAGGAAATTGATATGTGGGTGCAAATGAGTTGCTATACACAGCACCTGAGGCTGGACTGCCACTACAAAAGACAAGGATGTACTTACCCCCCCTCCTCCATAATTTAAATAATAATAAAACCATCTTGACATCTTGGTAGGCTGCAACCAACCCCTTTGAGTGAGGAATTGATCAATACGGGGTGAGAAATGAATACAGCGATATGGACACACACACGGCCCTCATTTTTATTTTCCCCCCCGTGAGGACGCTATTTTTTCCTGTCGCTTTGAATTAATTATTAGAAGAGGCTCTCCTTCATCCTCGTCCTCCCCCCTACCTACCTACCAACAAACGTCCAATGAAACCCTGGTCCTATTTGACATTATCCTGCGGACCGCGGATCAGGGTCAACCTGGCCCCCCACCCCAAAATGACTTAGCCGCAAGGTTAGAAATTGTAAAAAACCTAATAATCGAGTGATGATTAGGTGATGTTTACTCGAGCTTGCACATACTAGACCCCACCGCAAAGGCTGACCATAGGCCTGCATGCGTATGTACGTACTCTGGCATGATTGTACGAGGAATATGCGGTGGATCTCGCACCTGCGGATTCAAGATCAATAATGCCCATTATATCTAATTGTTGTTTGATCTGAATACGCACCAAGGGAGACATCTACGGCTCCATGGGATGTCTGATGAGGACCCCCGATTATCTCTACCAAGGCCAGATCACAAAAACTTGAATTTTGATTTTCATGTCCGGATAAAAAATGGCCAATTTTGGCCAATTTTGTCCGGACTTTGATCTGGCCTGCCAATTTCAGTAAATTTTGTCCGGATTAGCGATCTAGCCTACTAGGAAGGTGGAATTTCATACTTCTTGGATCCTTGGTGTAGATCCATGAACATCTTAGTGTTCTCCACCGAAAGCTCAATGTTACCTTTAGATAAGGATTTCACACCAGATTGGAGATTCAGTAGACAGAGGATTGAGATTGAGGGTAACAAAGCATAATGCTTCGTTTGCATGCGAGCTGTGACCTCCAGGATGGCTCGAAATTAATTATTAATCAATTAAAATTTCTTGCAATGTCCCCCTGTTGTCCGGATTTCTAACTGGCCTCAGGTTAGCTGGGGGGCCCCTGTCCGGACTTTGGAACTGGCATTTTTGCCACCTGGAGCGGTTTTGTCCGGACTTTACCCTGGCATTTTGTGCTAAAACCTCAAAATTTGTCCGGATTTTGATCTGGCCTTAGTAGAGATAATCGGGGGTCCTGTCTGATGGAACAACCAACAATAATAATAGATTCTGTAAATGCAAACAACGACTCGGATGTCAACACCATCGTTGGTACCACGGCACGCAAAACCACCATAATTATAACCAAACTGTATGTGAAAAGCACGACAATTTGAATAACTGGATGAACAGCCTGAGTGTGACTCACAAACGGCTCCCCAGTGGGGCCAGTGGGTAATGCCAACCCTGGCCATACCACAACAAATCCAATCGAGGAAGACGCATTTGTTACACATTCGAGGCTGTACTATTACCCAAGCGCATATCGCATCTCATATCAGAATTAGAAAAAAAAAACCTAAATGTGAAGCGGCAATGAAAGTTTGGACTTGTTATAACAATTGAAATACCAAAGACCTGTGGCCGCCCCCCAAACCAGCGCTGAATCGGAATCGGACCAACTTGTAGGTGCGGTAAATTTAGCGAACCACTGGCAAGGAATATGATCTATGGCAGTGGCAGTGAGTTGGCAAGATCGGAGGGATCGGCCGATTCGGCCCGATTGTCCTGGAAAGAAAGATTGACAGTAACCTCGGAATTTTTTGCGTATTCTTGTTCGATGGCTGACACGACTCGCAGTACTGGCACTCTGGACCTATCCAAAAAAAAAAAGCCGCACAGGCCACAACCCCTTTGCTGCAGCCGGCACGTACCACCCGATGCCACTGAAGTTAAAAACCACATCGAAATTGTTCAAGCTGCTGCTGCTGCTGTGTATATCGAGATTGATGATACGTGTACTTATATCATATCTAAAATGCAATTTGAAGACGTACTATGCAATAATGCCGACAATCTCTCCGATTTTGAAATGATTTTAAGAAAAAAGAAACATCAATGTCAAGACGTACTGCCATCATCATGACCGTGACGAATGCTGCGCGAATGCAGTCCACCCTTGGCCCATCGAATGAACGACTCCTCCGGGACGGAAAAGAAACCGACCCGCACCACCACCCCGCCCCGGGCCATTCAAAGGAATGTTCTTTGTTTCAAAGTTCTTCTTGGAATCTTTGGGAACACTTTGGGGCAGCTAGCCATGAAAGGTCTTCTCGGTGACAGAAAGACACCGTGCTAGAACTGAAAGGTCTGCCGGTCTGCCTCATGCCAGTACTAGTACTGGTGCCTCTGCCAGCCAAGGCCGATGGATCATGATCACGATATACCAGTTCCAGACCCAACGGCTACCCGCTCCGACAACGCTTTATACAACTATATAGTACTAGTTACAGGTTGAATTGCACCTCCCAAGGGAGGGAGGCCCTGCGCACATGCTGGCTACACACCAAAGGAGTACCCCGGAATCAGTACTATTATTACAAGCTTAAACCTTGCCTGCCTGCCTGCCTGACTGCCTCCGCCAAGCTAGTCCAGCCAAGAGAACCGGAACCAGCCTTTAAAAGAGACGAGAAGTCTCTGAGCGCTTGAAAAACGCAACTATTGCTAAACCCCCAACACGGTGAACTGAACCAAACTTCCACGTTTTTCTTTCCGTCCTGGGCTGTCTGTCTGTCCCATCGGAGGAACTCGAACGCCGGGGGGGTGGGGGAAACGCCAGTTTGCGGATGTAAGCCCCCACCTCACGGCACCTCATGAAAGAGCGGTCGACGTCGACTCGCTATCGGAACCCTTCTTCACCGCAAAACTTAAGTCAGCAAACTCTTTTTTTTTCCCGCACCGCCCACGCACCAGAAATTCCCAGACGTTCGTCTCGTTTTGCGTCACCGTTCTGCCGTTCTGCCGTGTTGGAGTTGGGGTCGGGGTCGGTCCTGGTAGCCATAGCTATAGTGGTGTGTGACCAGGTCCACCAGGTCAACGTGATGCAGTCATCGGCCATCGTAAATCCGTCGGAAAGGCGTGGGCTGGCCAGCGCTGCGTACCCACTGGTTGTAAGGTCCATCAGTCCGGGGCATATGTCATTGGCATATTATAATGCAGATGTCAACATGCGCAGTTGATCTTGTGGCTTTGTAAGTTAAGCTTTTGCTGAGGAACGAGGAACACCATGACCATGGCCATGGCCATTATAAGCCATACCGTATGTAACCCCCAAGCGTAAAAAACCAACCAAACCAACCAACCAATTCATTCCGTTCCTTTCCGAGTCAGACGCCTGAACTTTGTTTGTCCAACTATAGTATTACACCGCCTCCTCCCAGGTACCCGGAACGTTGAATCCCGGTGCAGAGAAAGAAAAGAAAGAAAAAAGAAAGAAACTTTGACAAGAAAGAAAAAAAAACAACAAAACCCCGAATCAAACCAAAGCAACCACCGAGTCGAGCTCGCTACGATAATTAATAATAATAATTGCGATGCAAATTGCAGTGCCGAGTCACGACGTCGACTGAGTCATGGTCACCGGTCGTGGTCATGTGCAAGCGCTTCGGCAAACGCTCGCTGGTTAGCGCTAGTAGACTACGTACTACGTGTTCTTCGGTTGTGGGGCATGTGTGGGGTTCACACCATTATCATCATCGGAACCATTGGATACGTATCGTACGATCCCTGGGCAAGGAACAACACGTCATCGGTTTTCTGACGTATATCGGACTCCGAGAGTTGTGTCCATCACGTTATCGCTTCAACAATAATAATAATTTCCAAAATTTCGTGTTTCCAATTCCGTATACACTACTACTGCTACTACTACTACTACTGTAACAACAAAACAACAACAAAAGCAGATCAAAGTGCGACGCGTCAATGCAATGATAATAACAACAATTGGATTGGGAGATGCCGGAGGGTATGTGGTTATCCATGCGGTGGCGCGAATCGCAGTGTCCGAAACACAAAGAAAAGAAGAAAAAGAACGAGTTGGCGACGCATATACTGGTGATGCGCGCGTGCGTGACAAAGGGAGACGAAGAAAGAAGCCAACAAGATCGAAAGTCAAAGGGAACAAAAATAGAACCAAAAGAACCGAAGAACGTGACAGATGTTGGAAGGGAGTTGCCATAAAGTATACATTGCGTGATTGCTGTCCGATGAGAGAAGGAACAACAAAAAAGGGTATGCATAATGATATCCAAAAAAGCGCGAAACAAAGAAACTTTATCCACATCGATAGTCCGTGTCCCGTTTATGTCTGCGTACGTCTCCGCGCCTACCAGTTTAACTTGCTTGGGGAAACCGTACCGGGGGTCTACTGAGGGTTGTGTGTGTGTGGAAAAGTGCAGGTGTAGGTGTGCATAAGCCAGCGCCAAAGACGCGCTGGGGGAGCGGTAAAACAGAACAGGGAGATTGTAAGAGAGGATGGGGGCTCAACCACCACCCGTTACGCGCCTGCGGACTTCGCGTTGCGCGCGAAAGAGGCGAAATCGAAAGCGCAGTGATATGGCCTGCCATTGTCGGCGCATAGCCTGCGTGCACGTTGGCGTCCACTCGGACTCAGGCTCGCGTGCGCGCCTGTCGTCGTCGTCGTCGTCGTCGTCGTCATAGTCATCAGCGTCACCCCGCTCCTCATCTTCCTCGGCGAGTGTGTCTGAGGCGAGGAGCAGGCCACGAGCGGACTTTTCGCTAGGCGCGCGTCTCTGTTTTTGCGTGGTCGTCTTCTTGCCGCGCTGGGGTTTCCTCAGCTTCTCACGGTCGTCGTGGAATTCGATGTCGGTGGTGGAGTCGTTTGAGAGGAACGCGTGTGCAGAGTTGGGTGGAGATGGCTCCAGAATGCTGTACGCGTACGTTGTGTATGTCTGGCGGTAATCGCGAGGATTGTGGAGATGGTGGTGGTGGTGGTGGTGATAGTGATGATGGTGATTATGGTTTGGACGGGTGTGGATGGAGGAACGACGCGAGGAACGAGAGCGGGAGTCGTACCCGAGGTCGTCGTCGTCGTCGTCATCGTCATCATCGTCGTCATCACGGTCAGAAAGGGCGTCGTCTTGGTACCACGGGGGGCGAGTCGCGTGCAGTGCGGCGAGGGAGTGGCACGCGGATGAGGGGCTGCGTGTAGAGTGGGAACGCTTTGGGAGGAGGAGTGGGGGGAAATCGCGGTAGTCTGGATCGTGAATGTCGCCGTGGTGGTCGACGTAGACAAAGGGGGAGTGTGAGTGTGGCGAAGATGAGGACGACGAGGATGATGAGTAGGATGGGTCGAGGAGGCGAGATATGTCTTCGGCGCGCGTGGCCGGAGAGTACTTGTGTGGAGAAGAAGGGCGGGAGGATACGCAGAGCCTCGAGTCGTAGTCGTCGATGAAAGGCATTTGGGGGGACGGGGGAGATGGGGATGGTGGAGGATGGAGGATGGGGATGGGGGTGGAGAGGAAGGGGTTGGTTAGTTGGTTGAACAAAGACTGACTCGGGTTATATATAAACAAACACGGATTTGGCATACAGCCTGCACATCTCGGAGCTCGCGTAATCACACAAAACGTATCTCCTTCGGCTCTCTTCATCTCCCGGTCTGGAAATTCCAATCCAAACCAGTTCACATCGGTATTTCCCGGTTCGCTTACTCACTCCGCTGTCAACTTCCTTTAGCGCTCTCTCTCTTCTAACCCGCCCGCACCTGGCTTCGGCCTCGTGTTCTGCCAATACTGCAGCGCTACCACCACATATACAATGCAGCGGCGATCCCAGTACATTCCATCGTGGATCCCCCGTGTTTATCCCATCCATCCATCCATCGCCATCCATCGCATCCATCCATCATACCAACCCTATCGTCGCCACCAAGACAAAAAAACCGCAGTCTACAGCAGTGCCTTCACTAACATAACAGCTTTTTGATGTCCCCCAACTGCAGCAGGGGTGCTGCGTGGCGAACTTGAAAGACTCCAAGCTCCAAGGCGTGCGTATGTGTGTGTACACGTGTCCTCTTCCCCGCTCTTGTTCGCTTTGGAAATCTTTCTACTACGTGTGTGTGCGTGTGTGCGGTAGCAAAGGCATGCTTTCCGTGTGGGTTACCCCCATATCATTCATAATTATGCACTACGAAGGGTCCGCCGAGGAGAGGGCGGGACTACATTCCGCGGACGCTGCACAGACACACACTCAGGATTGTGTATCAATTTACCACTCCGCGCACACTCACTACTCAGGGCCGAACTTCGGACACTGATAGTTATCATGATTCCAGCCAGCGCAGCGCAGTCACCGAATCAGGTCTAGTCAGGCTGTGCGAACAGTGGGGCCCCCATCCCCCCCACCCCTGTAATGTACGGATGATGTTGTATTGATGCATGCACGCATCCGCATATGCTATATGTTATATTTGCTGTGCTAGCCACCACAATCAATAAGATGGTTTTTCACCCAACACCACCCTTCCAAAAGTCGAGAAAATGACATTTGACATTGACACACGCACACGCACACGCCAAGCTTAAGGTCCACTTGCGCCGAGCCAAGATAGAGACGCTGAACAACACCCCGTGCCCCCCCTCTCCTCACAGTGAGATCCACAAGAATCCCACAGCTTCTCTTTCAAGCGCTCCCAAGGCGCTTTTGTCACCGTGACCGCGCACCCACCTTCATTTAAACCTGCCTCAAGCCTCAAGCCGGGTGTCAGAAGAAGAAAAATAGCAACCCCCCCAGACCCTCGCGAACATGCGTTTGCGTTGAGTTGAGTCGCCGGCGTGATTGCAATTGGGTCTCGGAATCATGAATGTTGGAATGTCAAAGTGTGTTTTGTGTATGCGTGTGTATGTGCAGTCATACGCCGATTGCAGATCGGGGATTTCAGGTGGCGTTGGTAGGCGTCGGCGCTGGCATTAGCGTCGACTAACGTAGGTTGGATCGCCGGTGATCGATGTGATGATCGTTGATCATTGATATTAATACCGATCGTGAACAAAAATCTATGATGTCGCCCAGAGATCGAGCGCGATTGCGATTGCGATTGCGAGCAGTTACTAGATTTTTAACCTTTTGAAGAAGAGAAAATCTAGGATCGTTATCGTATCGTGTAAGTTCGTGTCGCCGCATCGTACATACACATGTACACCCCACGCACAGACAGACAGATGCAGACGTACATGCATCCCACGACGATTCGCGTATTAAAAAAATGGCTCTCGTGCGTTTTGATTTCCGTATTTTGGATTTGCGTGTTCTGGTTTAGATGGATGCATGCATGCATGGAGAGTACCGGGGTTATCACTATCGGATTGTAGCTCAAGCTTCCTTCTGTTCTTGATGGCGCGCCGTCTTCGGTGTTTGGGATTGGGACGTTGGAATGCACATGCGGGGGGGATGGTCGATAGTCGATGGTCGATGGGGAATTCGAATGGAGGAAAGCCATTCTATCTAGCATCTCTCTGCAATTATTGTAGTACCGTTGATGGAATTATTGTGCAACAGTTCCGTTGTGAGTATGAGTCGGGTCTATGTCGTGCGGGCAGAGGCTCAGGCTCATGCTTTCATGCTCAGAAGTGTATTGCGCGCCAGACCCGGACACTCGGACACAGATGGACGCCATAGGAAAGTTACTCGGAGTTATGATCGGGATCACTAGTGGCGAACGGCGTATATACGTACGTTTAGCGCATAGGCTTGCTGGGTACTTTTTCCCATATACCTGTTGTGCACAATAATCAGAATACCTCGGTATAAAAACAACCCACCGAAAGCACGAGCCGAGTTCCTCCAATGACGAACACCGGGCCCCACGATTCTTTGCGATGATTTCCCATGACGAAACTCCCGGGATGAGCGCGAATCGAGAAATCAACAAAACGAAATGCCGTCATGATCATATGCAATCTTGCGTCAACGTCATCGACGTCTTCGGACCGATGACCCGTTAAATCCTACCGGTTGTTCGAAAAAAGAAAGAAAGAAAAAGGACCTTGCGCGAAGACGCGTTCACGTTCGGGCAGGGTGGGAATTGATGCATGTTGATGACTTCGGTGTAACCTGATGTAGAGGATGAGCGGTTCGTCGTCGTTATCATATCATTGAATAAAATCATTACTCAACACTTTTGAAAAAAAGAACGGATAAGATTGATAAGATGCGATCAGTTAGGCTTTTCAAATCGATGACTTATCGTGAGGGCCCTGAAGCTAGGCCTGAAGGACTGAGGGAGAAGCCGGACTTCGACGAACCTCGGGCGGTGGAAAAAGCCTTTACAAGGTTTATCCTCGCTTTGCCGTTGGGGTCGGCGGGAGGGGAAGTGTGCGTGCTGCGTGCGTGCGTGCGTGCGTGGCGAATGGGTTGGTTTGACTCCGGGCTCAGATTCCTGTTGGGTGGTCGTAATAGCATTCGGCCTGCGAAATAATTGAGCATACAGCGGGCCCGGGGACCCTGCAGGTGCGACAAGAACAACGAACAAAGTTGACGGCCCGGACCCGGTGTATCCGAGTCTTATCCGAGTCTTCCCCTCAACTCAGTTGTCAGTAGTCACTCACTGTGGTCCTGTAAAAAGTCCAAAACTTTTGTTTTCTCTCGTGATTGGTAGTGAATGGATGAGTTGACCGATACGTATACGTAGATCGTTTGAACATTGAAACACACAATTATTCTCACCGTACTTGTAATATTTAGTAATAAATAAATAGTGGACAGCTATCTCACCAACGAATTTGCATAACCATCAAAAGATCTGGGATGGATCCGACTCGGATATCTCGTTGAGAAGGTAAATTATACGAATTGACAATTGTAACAACGGAAGCCCGCCAAATTTACTACAGCCTTGAACGTCGTATAGGGTACACCCTGTGCCATACTACGACGGAGCTTATGACGGTCGATGCTTGATACGACGACAACCACAATTCAAATACATTTGTCGGGTGTGCCGTTTGTAACGAAGTTGCTGAAGTTGCTGAAGATCTCCTGGTTGATCTCGTCACGTGTGTGCTCCGAACTTGAAGCTTGAAATTCGGGAAATCGATTATACGTCTCGCGTCTTTTCGTCAAGTTACTGGGCACCTGGCAGAGCACGGCTGAATCGGTTAATCGTGATTGCCGGTCCCACACTGTGTCGTACTCAGGTGTCAGTGGTGTTCTTGGACGTTGGAAAGGAAATCGCTCGATCATTCCGGCGGCATCCCGAAGTCGGGCTCAAACTTGAAGTTCCATATGCAAACTTCCTGGAGACACAAGTATACCGTACTTGACGCTCATGAGCCCAGGCCCCAGGATGTGAAGCATGTTTGCAAGAATCTAGAATGCAACAATGTTCGTGTCTGTCAACTCTTTTTTTTTTTCGTTGTTTTTATTTTATTTTATATTTCCCCCACGTATGCTGATCGAATTTCTCAGGTGATTCTGTCTGACTCTAGTATTCGTATGATAATGTCGGTTATACACCACTCCCGATGCAATTTGGCCTTCAAGCTTCAGGGTTAAGCATGTCTGCAACACCTCCGTATCGATGGATCATATCCGGTGACTTGAATCTGCTGACCATCTGGGCCCCCTGTCTGGCCACCTTGGCATATAAAAGCATCGTATTCTTTATCGCCTGAATATCAATCCCTCACGAGCTTCCTATTCGTTGAACGATGCAGTTTTACCAAGTCCTCCTCCTTCTGCCCGTGGCACTGGTTTCCGCTTCGCCTGTGGTAAGCTTTTTGCTTTACCCAGTTATTTTTCTTCTTTCTTACCCCGTAGCCTCTAGCGCCCGCCAACCGGCGAAATGGGATCTGACTGGAAGCGCGGTGAAGAGGTATCGTTAAACTGAACGATTGACTTGTCGATGGTTGGCTGGTTAATCTCAACAACACGATGGTGAGTGTCCCCATTGTATATATCTATCCGCCCATTTGCACTCTGAACTCACATCGTACCCCTCACGAAGTGTCGCCGCAGCATTTCTTGAAGATCTCTTCCGGCGGTTATCATTCCCCTTGAAAATTTAAATTTAAAAAACTTTTTATTTTTGATACTTTACTTCTCCCAGCCCGGCCACTGGCATGAGCTTCCTTTTCGACCCTGGCCTAGGCTACTTAATATACCTTTTACCCATATGACATTCCTTGTACAGCTCGTGAAATTTCAATTCACGCTATTCAATTTCCCCCTGTTATTTGATTTCAGTGAACTTCGAATACTATTACTAATAAAGATAATCGATGATCTATATACTCAATGCAGCTCGTTGAATATCTTTCTGGCCAGCTCTCGACTCGAGCAGTTTTTGCCATTAGAATTGAGCGAGTTTTATACCGGAAGGAATTTAGTTCAAAATATATTGGCTATGTGGACATAGGTAATATGATCTTAAGCAAAGAGAGAACAAAAAACTTTGAAATGTTCATTTTATTCTCACTGTACTTGTAATATTTACAGGAAATAAATAATTTAATAAATAACTAATGGACAGCCATTTCACCAACAGATTCAAAAAGATCTGGGATGGTATCTTGTTGAGAAGGGTAATTTATATAAGAATTATTGTACACCAGAAGCCCACCAAAATTGCTACAGCCTTGAATGTTGTAATGATGGAAAAGGGTCACCCTGTGCCAGTACTATGATGGTTGTTGCTTGACTTATACCGTAGATTTATAGACGTCTCGACAACCACAATTCAAATACATTGTTTCATGTGCCATTTCCAAGAATATTTTGGTCCAACCACAACGAACCATTAGCTGATCTTTGCAGCATGCCTCATTCTTCAAGCTCAATGAATTTCACATCCATGCATTGGATTATGTCTGAAACCCTGATTTCCTCTATGGTCAAGATTGGTGGGACCTGTATACTGGATTTTGCTTTATGCCATCCCCCAGCAGTCTGAACGCTGGACTGGTGCCAAATACAAATGAGAGTTGGACACAAGAGGAATTCCAATCTAGCTGTGCTGCTCATGGAGTTGAGATCATCCCTGAAATTGATACACTAGGCCATTCCCTCATTTTCACCAAATGGAAGCCTGGTATCATGATACCAGGCAAGCCAGACCTCCTGGATCTCTCCAACACTGACACCCTACTGACTGTTCAATCGATATGGAAGGAGTTTTTCCCATGGTTCACTGCTACAGAAGTCTCAATTGGTGCAGATAAATACGAGTCCTCCTTAGCAGATGAGTACATCTCATTCATGAACAACATGTCAAATTTCATCCAGCAACAATCTGGCAAGTCAATGTGTGTCTGGGGAATGAATGAACCAAGCACAACTCTGTCCATATCGCTGAATGTAACCATCCAACATTGGCACTTCCCTGACAAGTCCATCCCCATGCAGCTGATGCAGAAAGGATATTCGGTTATCAATTCAGAAATTGCCTTCCTTTATTTGGATGGCAAGATGTCAACAGAGGATGGTCAATTAGCTGGTCCAAGACCTCATGTGGGGCGGAGCACCTGGAGGAAGTGGTTGGGCACCCAATATCTTTTCCTGAACAGATTCATCCAGCAACACTGGAATTAGCAATCCTGTTCTTTGGGATGCGATTATGACATTATGGAATGATTGGGGGAACAAGGTGAGCACTCTGCTTGAAGAGTATTACCAGCTTGCACAGAGTCTTGCTGTGTTTTTGGAGAAATCGTGGGCAGGGTTCGAAGCAAGAAGCACAGCTCTCATGAGAGCCCAGTTTGATGGGGCTTATCCTATTCTGAATGCTGCAGCCCCAGGAAAAACTTGAACTGTGTCGTGGTTCCCCAAAACAGGAATATCATCTTTCAGTACAACCACCTTGACATCACGTTATCCTTAGCTAATTAGCTTGTAAAGCACCCCCAGATCAACAAACTAATTAGTTTGGAATTTATCAAATTCCACACACTCCCAATAATTAGTCGAATACCAATAAATATTTCCTGAAAATAGAACTTGTACTGAGCAAGGCCATTTGGCGCACATTTGATAACCAGGGTGATGGGCTCGGGCTTTCGCTTCACTGTTGCCATGGCCCCACCCATCACTCACAGGCATTTGTGCTCATTGATGTTGAGCACAACTATTTCACTATCCTGCCATCTTTTCCTGTGGAATTTTTTACATATCATAGATATATTCTTATAAATACTGTATATAGACTCATCTACATGAAAATACATGAAATAACCGAGAGAAAGCAAAAGAAAAAATAAGGATACATGGGGTGCTGCTGGCAAATGGGTGGGTACTCACCTTCACAGAAGGGTGAGTGAGGGCTGGGATGGATGATGGGGGTTGGGGAAGGGTGCATGGAGTGGGGATGGCAATGTGTGGTGAGGAAAGGGCCAGGAAGCAAGGTGGATGGGGGAAATGGAAAGGGGATGGATGGGGGAGGGCTCCTGGCCCCGAACAAGTGGCGGGAAGGGGTAAATATGTGGGGAAAATGCAAGGAAGGGTGGGTACTCACCTTTGCCCTTGGGGCCCCCCATGGCCCTCCCAATATCCCACCATCAATGAAGCCAATGGGGATGTCATCTCAGACATCCCCATCACTTCCTTGGACATTTTCACGGTCCAGATTGTCACCACCATCAAGCCACACAAGGATGGCCACAGCAGTGGTTGTGGTGGCGATATCTTGACGCTGCCACCACCATTGACTACACCATCACCAGTGGCAACCCTCCACATTGCCCTTGTCATCTTCATCACTGTGTGCCCTGTCTGCCACTGCTGGTTCCCATGTTTGAGGCCAATGGTTGAAAACATCAGGTGTGCTCCTGTGCAGCTTTGAGGACGTCTGGGGAGGCATTCCTTGTGTGAATCATCGCTGTTGCCATCCTCCTCCTCATTTCTGTGGTTGTTGAGGGGGTGGGGAGTGGGAGTGTGGGAGGAGGCAAGTTTGGAGGCAAGTGGGTGGTGGTAAAAGCACATAACTGTCCAATATAGCTTTCAACCCTCCACCACCATCACCCCCCTATTCACCACACTCCTGCTCCCCACCATCTCAACAAGTACAGGAACAATGATGATGATGGACACGGAGAGTGTCCTTGAGCAGATTGCAGGGCTCGGAGGCTAAGACTAAATCTGAATCTCTACTGACTACCAAACAGGGCTATCTACTGGATCCAACCGTGGGAAAGTCACGTGATCTACCTAGATCTACTACTCCATGCACCTCCCTCCAAAATGGCAGCATCCCTGCTGCCAGTGAGAAGAAAAGAAAAGTGAAGGAAAAGAAAAAGAGAAAGAAAAGAAAAGAGAACAAAGATGGGGATGGGGTAAAAGCAGTGACAAAAGATGATCATAGAGTAAAAGACAACTAAAGTCTACCTTGGTCTCTTCCAACCTATAGGGCCTGGAGAGCCCTACTCAAGTCCATGAGTCATGGGTCATGATCCCAATCGAGGTGCTTAGAATGACGTGAGGTTGAATTGGCTGTGGTAAAGGGTTTGGTGATGATTGGCCATCTGGGCGCAATGCCGGCTGGGTGGCTTCATGTAATGCTGGGGCAATGAGAACATGTCAAGGGTGGGTCTGTGGTCATGGTCATCAAATACGGTGCTGTAAGGTGACGAATGGTCTTTGCAAGTTGGAATGGAGGGCTGAAAGGTCATGGGACAGGTATGTGGTTGCGAAAATAGGGTGGAGTGGGATTGTCACAGTGTCTTTGGCCCAGTCGAGTTGTGTGGGTGCTAATATGGGGCTTTGGGCATGGGTCGTCCTTGAGGGGATGTCAGCACATGGGTTTGTGGGCATGAACATACATTTTGAGCTGTTCTTGACTCTTGTTGCATTTTCTCTTCATTCTGACACATCTCTGCGCTCGTCCTCGTCTCGTTTTGCTTGTTTGTCTCTGTCTCCCTTGGTGTGTCGCCTATATCCTTGTCCTTCACCTCCTCGGATCCCTCATATATGTTGGCTTGCATCTCAACGTCATCTGGCCTTGTTGTTCGCAGTTGTGGCATCTGGATGGTGGCGTTGTGACCTTGGGTTGGTGTGGGTGCGCGTGGGTATGCACTTGGGGTGGGGATGGGGTCTGGGATGCATTTTGATGCATCATGTTGCATGGGCATGGGGTCTTGGGTGTATGTGGGCATGAACTGGTTGGGCGTTGATGCCGGCATGGTGGGATCGCTTGTTGGGACGCATATGGATGCGTTTCTTGGTGGGGGTGGTGGTTCTTTGAGAGGTGGGGCCATTTGGGCAGGTGTGGGGGCACGGTGAGTCTTGCGGTCAGTGTTGGGCAGCAGGGGGGGTGTTGGGACGTGCGGGGCTGTTCTCGATGTGTGTGCATGGGCTGGCACTGCGATACATGGTGGGCCTGGTGATGTGGCACATTCTAGTGCAGCAGGGGTCATGTTTGGTAAGGGTGGGTGTGCTGGGGCTTGTTGACATGTGTTTCCACGTGCACGTGGGGACATGTGGGCATTTTCATGTGTGTTGGGTGTTGGTGGTGTAGAGACATATTATTCACTCATTTTACCATATTCCCTATTTGTTCTATTATTTGTATGTAGTAGCTGTTGTAAATAGCTACAAATAAGAAGAGTATTGGGTTTTCACCCCAATGACAAATGGACTTGCACACGAATCCGCGCCTACCCAGGCTGCGTTCACCACAGTGGGTGTGTTTGCGGTTCATCCGTTTGTACTGACACGAACGCGAGGGCATGTGTGCTCATTTGGGCTGACTTTGACGCGTGGCACGTCATCTTCATTGGGAATGCATAGGTGGGGGCCAGCGACGCTTGTATTTGATGTGTAATTTTGCGGCATCGTTTGTGTGGATACTGGGGTGCTGGTACATGGTTCTGTCTGAGTTGCGGTGGGCGCCATCTCTGGTGTTGAATCTGTCTGTGTTGAGACAGAAACACTGGTGGGAGGCATCATTTGGGCGGACACAGATGTGTAAGTGGGCTGCTGTTGTTCAGCAAGGCAGCTGGCATCATATCCAGCGAAATACCCTTCATCGTAGCCTGAGTTCTGGCCATCTTTGAAGCCTTTTTTGTGCCCTATTGAGCATCCTTCTAGTTTGCCAGCTTCATAGGCACCACATTGAGCTTCAGCGTCTGTTGTAGCATCCTTAGCTAGTTGCTTGTGTGCTGCACGTTGTCCTAGTTCAATTGCAATATCAAAAAACCCTTTGAGTGCCTTGTATTTGTCGTCTATGGTGTTGAATTCGGCAATTTCAGCGTTGCACATGCCATTGTTATATTCTTCTGTGTATTTTGTCATGGCTGACATTGGTGGCTTTGCAGCATATGAAGCCATTTTTGCATGTTTGTGGGTTTTCTTTCTGTTGCTGGGGCCAGGCATGTTGAGCAGGTAGATTGCAGGGAATGACAGAAATTTGGGGAGACAAAAATGTTGAAATGCTAAGATGCAAGACATGGGAATGCTGAGACCCAGAATGCTGAGATGCTGAGATGCTGAGAGGAAGGTGCTGAGATGAACACTGATGAGGCTTGGTATATGACAACAGAGCAGAGGCAAGCATGTTAAAGGTTGAATCGCACTCTCATCACCACAATGGACATGGAGAGTGTCCTCAAGCAGATCGCAGGGCTCAGAGGCTAAGACTAAATCTGAATCTCTACTGACTACCAAACAGGGCTATCTACTGGATCCAACTGTGGGAAAGTCACTTGATCTACCTAGATCTACTACTCCAATGATGATGACAGTGATGATTCGCACTGAGAATGCCTCCCCAGACATGCTCACAGCTGCGCAGGAGCGCGCCTGATGTTTTTAACCATTGGCCTCAAACATAGGAACCAGCAGTGGCGGACAGGGCACACAGTGATGAAGATGACAAGGGCAATGTGGAGGGTTACCCACAGTGATGGCATGGTCAATGGCATGGTCGTCATCAAGATATCGCCGTTGCAACCACCCTTGGTGCCACCCTCGCACAACTCAAATGGCATGACAGATCAGGGCAGAAAATCATGGAATAGATGAAGGGGACATTGTAGATGATGTCTCCATCATCTCTATCAGTGGTGGAATGTGGAGAGGGCTGTGGGGGGCCACAAGGGCAAAGGTGAGTACCCACCCCCCTCCTGCTTTTTCCCTGCATCCTTAACCCTTCCCACCACTTATTTGGGGCCAGGAGTCCTCCCCCATCCATCCCCATTCCATTTCCCCCATCTGCCTCACTAGTGTTGGGGAAGTTCAATCTCAGACTGATCCAAACCTGGTTTAGACCAAACTGAAACTGCCAGTCTTGGTTTCAGTTTGGGAATTTCCAGTGGAGACTGAACCATTTGGTTTCAGTTTAGGAGATTTGGCAGCAGGCCGAAATGGTTTCAAACTCAGTTTGAAGCGCAAACTGACAGGCTGAGGTTGGCCATTTGGCTGACTTCCAAAGTCACCAATCACCTCTGCAACCACCAACAATGCCCACAACGTACGCCAAACAAGGATGATGGAGCACCTGAGGTTGACAAAACAGGCAGCAGGGAGTACCCTGCCACCCACGTATGTATTTTATTTTATTTTATTCAACACTAACTAACACTCTCAGTTACCTGTCAATGGCCACACCACCACCACCACCACCACTACAATGATTGCCACTATGATGGCCACAACCACCAGGATGGCCACATCGGATGCCAACAACAGCCATGTCAAACACATCCAACATGTGCATGCATGCAAACGAATGTGAATGGGGTGGAGTTGGAGTTTACAAGATGGAACGAGCAGTGGGGGTTGGTGCATCCACATCTGCTCCTTTGTGGTACATTTTTTTTATTGATTTTTTTTATTGATTTCATTCTATATAACATAATGTGGCACCATACCACTACCATCACCACCACCACCAAAAAGCACTAATGTGGCTGCAGGGTCAACATGTACAACATGTCAGGACACCCATGTGGAGAGGCTTGATGCCACCAGGACAGGGCATGGCAGCCAAATCCCACCTCACAATGAGGTGTACCGGCACCCTGGACACAGCTGAGGCAGAACACATGCATTGTACGCATGCATTTCACCACCTTGCAAAGATGCTGGCCACGTCAACTGATGTGTGTGGCTCTCCTGTGAGGTCAGATGGAGTAACCACAGGCAGGCCAGCCCCCAATCCCACCTCACAAAGATGCCAGCCATGTCAATTGATGTGCATGGCTCTCCTGCAAGGTCAGATGGAGTAACAACAGGGCATGGCAGCTCACCTGCCCCCCAATCCCACCTTGCAATGACACCAGCCATGTCAATTGATGTGCGTGGCTCTCTCACAAGGTAGATACCCAAAAGTCTCGGTTTAGACCGAGTTTGGACTGAAATAAACCAACATAAATGGTTTAAGTTGGTTTTGGTTTCAGTTCCAGGATTTTTGGCAGGAACCGAACAGTTCGGTCTCGGTTTGGGGCAAAAAGACCCAAAACCGGACTGAACCAAACTTCCCAACATTACGCCTTGCTACCTGGCCCTTTCCTTGCCACACATTGCCACCCCCACTCCATGCACCCTTCTCCACCCCCCATCATCCATCCTGGCCCTCACTTACCCTCCAGTGCCCCTCGCCACCAGTTTAAGACCCCATCTGGTACATCTGCAAAGGTGAGTACCCACCTGTTTGCCAGCAGCACCCCATCTACTGTGCAACCACAGTAGAGATTCATGCTACATGGGATTACATGTTTGCTATAATCGATGGGCAACAGATGGCCTGGATGAGCAGGTTGACTCTTTGGGGAACCTCTATGGTGACAAAAAACATGTCATTTGCAGCACCTTCACTCTTAATTGGTAGTGGTGGCTTTGATGGACAGATGTCTGATATCATACTGAGTCTTGGATTATAGTGGACTTGTTCTTCATAATAATTTACAACTGGTTCACCTGCAGTTGAATGGAATTGAGAAGCACCTGGAAAGTAGTAGGTGGTGATGATAATTACACAGAGTATGGAAGGTCGCTGAAGTTGGGGGCAACTTCATAGTTTGAATGAGAGGAAGGGACCATGAAATTACAGAATGTGGGAGTGGTGTTTATGCAGCATACAGGCCCAGGATTCAAAGATAATTACTATGACTCAGGCACGCCAGGACAGCAACATGTGGTGCAGAAATGATAGGCCCCATGGCACCAGTGCCTATAACATTCCACATGCACTTTTATTATTTGCATGATAAACACTGCATGTTTGCATGATTTCAGGTATCTTTTTTTTCTCCTGTCTTCTCTTGCCTTCCTACCCTCGCCCACCACTCCTGCTCTACTCACAGGGCAATGGCAGACGATGGAGAGCAAACCAGGAGGGTGGTGTGCCCTCCTACCAGCACAGGTAAGTCACCGGTCCCTCACCATCTGGCTTCTACTAACAATAATCACTATGACCAGGCGATGTCGGCATCACTGGAAACAATGACAATGAGGATGAACCAGAGCAAGAGCAACAGTGGGGGAATGAGGACAACAAGTCCACACCCTTCTCCCTGTAGCCCAGCCCTCTGTTGCCTTCTCAAACCAACCACCAATGGGTACAGCCATGTCAATTGATGTGTTGATACGGTTTCTACATCTATGACCCCAAATTAAGAGGAAATAAAAGAGGAAAATGTTGCAAAGGTGCGAGTGGGACTTGGGACACACCCAATGGGGACATGATAAAGTGCAATGAAACATGTGATCAAAAACAAATGCAGGGAAATGCAAGATGACGTGATGTCACCATGCAGTGATAAACAAGGATCAGGAGGCTTAGCTGGATGTCCTAGATGACAGCGCAATACACAGTATTGACATGACGAGATGAAGATTCTGTGCTACAACTTAGGTCATGATAGCGGAGAGTATGCAATGAGAAGAGATGCAAATTGAGTGTGAATGATTTGTTTTTAGAACTAAAATGCAAATCTGGTGGAGAGGGGAGAACTGGGTCTTCTTTTTTTTTTTTGCTACTACAGGACATTCTTTATACTTTAAAGGGATAGGGGTTTAAGGGTGGATGAGTGAAATCGAAACGCAGTGAGATATCACATGAAAGCAACAAAATGACAATGGAATAGCACAGAATTTCAAACAAAGGCAAATATCACATGAAAGTCAGCCAAAGGAAGAGAAGAAACCAGATGAATTACATTGCTGACATCGGACTCAGCATCTGAAGGTGTAGGACGTGTTTAACAGTGGTGTTTTATTGTGTTGAGACCGGGTCGTGTGGTTAAGGTACAGTGAGAATGTTGAAGCCACGTGCACATAGATTGTGCAGGTCACACATGGTGTGTGGATGTTTCGCTTGTATGCTGGACATGGAAGAGTTGTAGGAAAGATAGGAATGGCCATATGAGAGATTCCATGCCCAAAGGGGGAAGTTACATATCAGTGTGCACAGCTTTCGAGAGGACGTCAACATTGAAGGAAACAGCGACAATGAGGCTGAATGGGGCAAGAACAACTAGGCTATGGCACGGGTAATCCATGGATACAAATTTTCTGATCCATATCCATATCCGTGAAAATCCGTACCCTTGTATCCACCAGGCACGGATTTTCCCATGGATACGAAACTCACGGGTACGGATCATCACACGGGTATGGATATGACGGATGTGGATTATCTGCAGGTTCACTTGTGAATACAGCAGTAGCTACATTGACTTGGGAATATGATCCCACCCTTCCTCCAGCTGATCCTCCTCTGACAGGCCATCCTCAACATCCTGCATTTATGACACAGCTTTGATGTCACTATCCCTTATCAAGCGCAAGAGGCTCCAGGGTCCTAGGCACAAGACTGCGTGTGTTGTCTGGGTTGCTAGGCAGCTTTTGGTATGGCTAAGTACCAGTTGGCCATGGCTGAATACCTGTTCGACATCGACTGACATTGCTGGGAATCTCTGTGACAACAGTGAGAAATGATGACAGTGAGAAACACTCACCAGGAATGGTCAAATAGTCAAGCGCCATCCGAGATAGCATCGGGAACATTGACTTCCTCTCGGTTCACCACATCACAGTATCACAGACATCTTCAATATCAGTGCTGAGATACCAATTGATCTCGCTGTGCAAGTCAGATGCTTCGGCGCTGCAAGAGCCTCAAGCTCATCAATCATATTTGAGGTTTCCTTTGCAGCCGGCTTGATTTCATCAGCATTGGGCTCAGTTTCTGCTTTCTCATAGAACTGTTTGAATGTCTTGCAGACAAGAGACTTTGCCGTCTTGATCCAAGCAGCTTCCCAGCCAGCCTTTTTGAAGTATGTGAGTTTATGACAACAGTGGAGGACTGCCAAACTGGAGGATTAGCTTGGGGCCAGAGATGGCAGGTGGTTCTCACACATGGCAATATGGTAGACCTTGGATAGGTCGGTCTTTGTGTAGTACTTGTTCATTGTTGTCTTAGCAATGCCAAGGGCAGTGTGGATAGGGACACTGAGAGCACGATTGATGGAATCCATAGTCATGCACTCGTCCATCAGATCCATGGCAGGGATAATGGTAGCTAGGTTCAGCATTCCTCAAGAGAAGAAAAGGTTGCATCTTTGAACATCTTGAGAGTGTTGCGCAGCTGCTGAGCAATCTTCTAATCCGTGTTGTTGAGCTTGAAGTCACGCAATTCTGTAGTTTGGTCTCCAGTTATTTTATCGATGGCAGTCTGGTACTCAATTGCAAAGTTGAACATGTCGAATGTAGAGTTCCACCTTGTTGAGACGTCACATGGCATGATTTGGTCGGGTAACTCAAGCTGTTCAAGGATCGCGTGCCAGAGAGGGAGAATGATAGTTGTTGAGTGAATGATCTTGATTGCGAGCCTTCAGAGCTGCAGAAGGTGACAATGCTTTCTTATCATCAATGACCAGGCACATACCCTGACAAGCAAGAGCTGAATAGGGCAAAGCTCAGCCAGCAGCCGCTCACAGTCTTCCTTGTTCAGATCACCTGCAAGCTCATCTGCAACAGCTTTGTCATCGTCCTCGCTATCCACACGCTTGCTCAGAGTCTGTGCCTCCTCCTCCTTGACCCATTCGGTGAGCTTGTAGAGTTCCTGGTTGAGAATGTTGACCGGTGTCATGATCCAAAGTGGTTTTGGATCAAACATGGAATCAAGCTGACAGCAAGGACACCTGAGTTTATCAGCCTGAAGGAACAGTAGCCAATAACAAGAATAAAGTTCAAGTTAAGCTACCTTACCTCCACTGATAAGAAAAGACAAGGACACTACCCCAGGACACTGTAAGTTGAGAGACACTTATCAGTTAAAGGATTAGTTATTAGATGAATTATCCTTAACTTAACTGCTAAGGATAAGACATTAGCTAAAAGCAGGACCATATCAGGCATCAAGATCAAAAGATCAAAGAAGCTGCACAGCCACAATCTTATCTCAGTTGGACCAAAACAAGATAAGAAGCACCATCTTACATCATCCATCAAGATCTATTGATCAGGGGAAGCATTGTCTGAAGAATTGATCTATCAAGCACAATTTGAAATAGCATGACTCAGCCTTGATCCATGATTCCTGGAGAATCATAGAATACCCCCCCAGATCACAGATTAGATCAGCCCTTGACTCATCCCCTCCTGTGATGACTCAGTTGATCCACCCTCAACATCTTATGACTACTATGACCATATATGGACCACTATGACCATCTATGGCTCATCATGACCAAATTATGACCTTTATGACCTTTATGACCAATTATGCCAGCATTCCCATCACATCTACCCTAGGAATCTCAGTAATTGACTCCACATTAGTCACCAACCTGTGCAGTATTTCCAATACCTGCACAACATTATGCCCCATTCTTCTATATGACTCACCAACCTGTGCACTATTTCCAATGCCTGCACAGCATTATGCCCCATTCTTCTATATGACTCACCAACCTGTGCACTATTTCCAATACCTGCACAGCATTATGCCCCAATTCCTGTCTATGACTCACCACCTATGCCCTATTTTCTTTTTATGTTTACAGACCTATGTCTCCTTACTCATCACCCTACTTTTCATTTCATATTACTCTTTAATGACTCAGTAGTTAGCACTTTTATTTCATATTATGCTTACAAACCCCCTTCCCCATTTCATAATTACTCCCTTATGATTCACACCCTACCCACTTATTTCAAACTCTTTCTATGACTCACAGTGACTCCTGCAGCAGCCAAAGGTATAAATAGGGCCCAGTTTCTGCAGGAGATAGTCAGTCATTCCTTTGATTCAACCCCCCTTCTTCTTTGTACATACCTACTTTTGGTAGTAGTCAGTACATCAATTCAGTCACAGTCACAGTCACAGTTCCATTCTCAGTCAGCTTATTAGTCTCAGACATTAAGTTTAATTGAGTTATCAATATCAGATATATATTGATAGTATTTTATTACTTGTTTGAGAATATTCTTGACATAGTACCATCACTATTGTCAACTTCTTCTGGCAAGGAACTATTGATCTTCATAAAGATATCCCAGTACTTTATTCTGCACTAGTAGCCAATGTGCGTTTGAAGCTTCGGAATATTGTCCAATATCTTGAACATCAACTGCTCTCAAGGGGGTACCGGGATTAAAATCCGATATCTGAGGATGGTAGGTAGGTCCAGCCACTGGGCCTGAAATTTTTTTTTGACCACCTCAATAAACGGCCTCTGGAGAGCTCAAAAGGGTCGACAATTGAACTTCGGTGGCCACAAACATCTTAAAATGTCTTTTGGTGTCCACATTATAATATATTAGTTGATTTTAGACAGTCTGACTGTGGCCTGTAAGTGCTGCTATATAACATAGCTTCATCACGAAGTGAAATAGTCCCTGCCACAACTGCTCCTGAATCTCAACATACTAATCATCTTACCAGTCATGGCGCAAGAGGTATGTAAAACCTGTATTTATTGAATCGAGAATGGTCTGTGCGTTTACAATTGCATTCATTCTCCTAGGCAATTAAAGTTGATGCCAATGGCTATGCAACTTGCCCTGATTGCGGCACCCGCATCAAATGCGGCCCCGGTGGATCAGCTAACCTTGAGAAATTACACCAAGGAACCAAGGTCTGCAAAGACGTGAAGGCTAGGAGGGATCACGACACTTCCAATAAAAAGGATGGATCTATTGTTACCTTCATGCAACAGAAGGCTCCGAAAGTGGCACGTACTGTCATAGCTCCACCCGCTGTCCATGCATCTTCAATACCAGGCCCACCGCCAGTGGTGACGCCAGTCATCAACTGCTCTCAGGCTGCACCCACTCCTAGATCCACTTGTTCTGCCGTCTGCCCACAACTCCTTCAGCAACTACAACAGCTGATCCAGCAAGTCCCAGATACAGGAGAGGAGAATACAGATGAAGATGTCCTTGCTGTTTTCGCCAAGGACCCTACAACATTCGCCGATGTCAGTGTGGGCCCAGATGAGCTTTGGGAAGACACCTTGAACCCGCTCTTCCACAAGGTGTTTGGATGGGGCCTGGAGACAAAGAGGAATGAGTCTGTGCGCCACTGCAAACGAAGTTTAGATGGTTTTTTTCAATTTATTGAGTACTTTGTGGTGGAACGAGGCATAGACATTGGCCTAATGCAGCCGAAACTTGAATTTCTGATTGATGAAATCAAGGCAATGTTTGCAGAAACCCCACCAGCGCATATTTCAACCCATACAATAGATGGCGAATGGGAGCCTTCTGGTGTTGATGTCTGTCGACAAATCGCCCAGCCCCATCAAATCGCCCAGCCCCATCAACTTGATTTGGAACCCATCGACATCGATGCCAGCTGTACATCAGCCTGCCAAGGTTTTGTTGTTCAATTTCCAACTGGAAAAACCCCACATTCCACCTACCCATTCACTCTCCATGACCAAATGCGTCTCCCATGGGACTACTCGGTTGTCAACAGTATCTTGACACTTCGGGCATGCGCATGCACAAACCAGCCGGTGAAGGAACACAGAAACTGTGAACCATGCAACAATCTCCCTTCCAATACAACTCTCCAAGGCATTCTCCATCACATTGAGGATGGTGTTCATGAGAATTCAAAATATGCCTACCATGGATTTGGGGGGATGATCAATCTTTTGGGTCGAAAGAACAAACAAATTGATGCCTTCCATCTACGTGGACTGAATCATGCGAGACTGATGCTGGGCAAGGCGTCAGTACTTTCAGACCACAAGAGATTTGTGAACGCAATTGGGAGTGGGGATTATGAACGTGTTGATAGGCTTCTGAAGGTGGGTTTAAAGCAGAAAAGGGGAATACGAGGGCTTCTAAATTTATACGAAAATGCTGCTCGTGGAGTATACCATCCAAAGGGTTTTACTGAGGAGGATGACTTACGTGGAATTCTACTCTGGCGGCTGGGTGGTAACCGAGTTGCCCAAATTGGCCACCGTTCATTGGGACTTCCTGGGATGACCACACTTCGAAACCGTTCCACTATGCCTCCAATCATCCCTTCCCATTCAACTCCCCAAGTTGATGAAATTCAGAAAAACATAGAAGCCTGCTTTGAAGGCATCAGGGAGGTCTTGCAGTCAAAGAAGGTTGCGCATCAAGTTTTGATGATTGACGAGATTGCAACAGAGAAATGAATTCAATGGGACCACAAGACAAATCGCTTCCTCGGCATATGCAGGGAACATGCGAATAATATTAGCCTGGAGTTCAACAGTGAAGCCGACATGGAGGAATTGTTCAAGAGCTTGGACGACCAATCAGTGCACCATGCAAGTGAGGTAAGCTGGATCACGATTACATAGCTCCGAACACACTGAATTTGAAGTGTTTCTTCTATAATACTATTAATAGGCAACTGTTGGGGCTCTCGGAATACTAGGCGCTGATACTCGTGTCTATGCAGCACGACTGATTCTTATCTCTGGAGACTGCAAACGTGAGTCCGGGAAAGAGCATGCCAGGGATGTCATCGAAACCATGATTGAAGCTGCCGAAACAAAGAGGACTGCCACCAATCTCCGTATTGTCTCCATAGCTTCAGATGGTGAAACAGGACGTGGAACATCACTTGTCATTTTGACCTTTAAACGCAAGCTGGCCCACGATTCAAACATTTATCCCCTACTAAACTCCCTCCGCCTCATGGATCTTCACGTGGGAGACGATGACTTGACTGCTGATAAAGATTATAAGCACATTTTTAAACGTCTCCGAAACCTCCTTCTTCGAGAGCGCAGTGTCGTCATCATGGGCTTTCAAGTTACGCCAGCAATAATTCACAGACATCTCCAGTCAATGGACATGTCCTCTGCCCACATCCATGCAATATTCAATCCAGACGACAAGCAAGATGTCAAACTGGCATTTGACCTGCTAAAGGACATTTGGTCCATTCCTCCGGCATCTTCTTCAGAGTCAAGGCCAAACTTTCTAGCGGCACGAGAAGCTCTTCGAACACTTGGCAAGCTTCTTTATCATGTGGTTTTTCTCTATCTCTGCATAGATCTTTCTCTCTCCGAACAACTTGAACATCTCAGTGCTGCGGCTCATCTCTCGTGTTATACATCAAGGCTCAGAAGGAGTTTCTCCCGACACTCCTTTACACCGATATCATGATCATGATAAAAAACATATATTTTTGTGTTGCGAAAACTAAAGTCAACGATCCACATGGCCAATTCTGGCTCATGCTGCTAGGCACCGATCGCTTAGAAGAACTCTTTGGCATTCTCCACACAATGGTTGGCAACGACGCTAACCTTGACATTCTGCAACTTGCCTCACGGCTCACAGGGACGACTGAAGTTTCCAATATACTTGCCAAGTATCCCCACTGGGACAGGGCACCTCAACGTTTGAAGCTGCCAGCCATCACAAGAGATTCCACCCAACTTCCTAACAATGCTGATCACATAAAACCTGCCTCATGGCGAGGCAATGTTTGTGTCCAAAATGTGACTCTCCTTACCTGCTGGAAACGAGGACACCGTTTGGTTGAAGCCGAATATCCCTTTTTGCTAAAAAATATCGATTCGGCAGATGGAACAGATATCCTTTCTCCCTTTGGGCGTTTGCTTGTGAATCTCCCTCCAGAACAGGATGACGAGATTGATGTAGATTCTGTCACTGCCACATCCCAGGCTCCAACCCAGAGACCCCAATTGTCGACATCAATAGAGATCGAGGATGCTCTTGGAGAAGAGGTTGATGATGGCCCGAGAGAGGGAGAGTCTTCTTTTGGTCGATTTGCAATGTTCGGCGGTACAATCCTCCCAAAATCAAGAATTCTGGCCCTCCGATCCAGGTACAGAAACACTCCAAGCTCTACCGATTGGTTAAAGCGAGTCAAAGAGGTTGAACGCTATGCAGCGATTGACATACAACAAACAGGCATCGAGTCTGATTCTGCTTTCGGAAGTCCCTGCCTTCTCGTGTCTGAACCCATAGCCACACTGGTTCGATGTGAGAAAAAGATATTCCTCTGCATCGGTGAAATCAATAATATCAAGCTTGATTTCAAGCCTGTCGAACAATTGTGTCTCGACATCTTGTCTGAGTGCACAGTCACTATTTCATACCAGATTCTCGCCCTTGTACCAGCCACTGCAGAGGATGACCCAAGTATGATAAATGACTGGCGCTCTCATAGGATGCTGGGATGCTCTGAATTTCTGAATCTCAATGTACCTGGGCAACTTATTCAACCTATCAATCTTCCTGTCGCAACTCAAACCTTAGGAAAACCTTTTTATCTCTTTGAGAGCAGTGTTTTGCTTGCTTTCGCAGCTTCTCTTTTTGACTGGTTGATGACGAAAGACCTCAAATTTGTTCCCAAAATTGCCATAACCAGATGTTTTCCTTATCGCGAAGCTTCTGGTATGTCCCATTCATATCTATTGCCCGAAAATTAAACTAATTGAATACTTCATGGTCACAACAATTACACTTCAGGTGAAGCATGCTTTGTTTGTCAATCGGACGAAGGAACACATGAGATAGAAGATGATAGCATATACATGTGCCCCAAGTGTTCACCGGTGGTCACCCTTGATGAAACTAAAGGGCAGCGCTTCCTTTCTCATATCGGTGCACACATCCTTCACGATTCCACCCTTGACCGTTCTTCAGAACCTTGTGGTCTTTGTCTTCGGCCGTCACCTATGTGCCAGTTTTACCTGAAGAAAGGGAAAAGTGCGAAGGGACGAGATCAATTATGCTGCATCTAAAGGATGCCCAAACTTGATCACCTTTTCCTACAATGTTGCAGCGGAATCCTCAAAATCATCTCCTTGCTCGAATGTCCCACTCTGCTGCCTGTTATGCTCATCAGGTGATCCAGCTGTCTGGCGATACAATATGAAGTACCATTTCCAACTGGCCCACCCATCCGCATCACTTCCAACATATCAAGAGCTTTGGTCGCTGACAAACTTTGAAAAATCGCAAATGGCCGCCATATGGAAAGATCGTCACAAAGTCACTGTCAAGTGCCAAAAGACAAAGGGAAAACACCTGCCCGCATCTCTGGTGATTTCAAAGGCACATAGTTCTCGTTTGGCATTTCGGTAAGCACACATACTTGTTTTTGTCTAAATGTCACTATGCTCATAATACTTGATGTAGGGCTACAAACCTTGAGGACACAAACAAGTCGGATTCAGATGCTGCACCACCGGCACCAACTCTCAGTTTGGATGATGCCAAGACTACTGATTCTGTGTCAGATCATGAATCAGATGACTACAGTGGCTCGACCGACAGCGAAGACACAGGGAATGACCATGATCGACCTGGCTACTCCAAGTCACCATGGCAGACGGCCACTATTTGTTCAACTCGTAACACTGACTTGGAGACGGATACAGCCGTTACAAGCATAAGAGAGACCCAGGCTCTCAGTGAGAGTGACAATGATCATTTATGTTTTACATCTACTAAGGTGTGTTGTTTCCGCTTCGCCTTGGCTCCAAACTCATCATCATTAGGCTTCCAATTCAGAATGTGGACAGCTGCCTGACACTCAGAGTTCAGGATCTCAACTATTGCCAGTCATCGCGCAGGACCTGTCCTGTGGTGTTGAAATTGTACTTCCGGAAGCTCCTGCTGGCTCCGAGTCGTTGTCATGTGTATTGCCCACATCCGAATTACTGGACGACAATGGTGATGAGCCACCAATCCGTTCACGCCGAAAGCGAAAGATTGTTGACATTGGAAGTCTTTCACAATGCCTCTGTGGCCAGACAGTTTCAAAAGCACAGATAGAGGCTGGGCAGGACATTGTGCAGTGCAGAAAAGCTGGCTGTGAAACAGAATGGGTAAGTTCTCGCAACATTGGCTTGCTTGCAGCTTGGCTGAATGTCATTCAGTATCACCTTCATTGTGTTGAGATGGAGCTAGTCCCATGGAATTGGGTTTGTATATCATGTCTTTCTTCTTGCCCAGCCTGGGTAGGGAAACGCACGAGAAAGGGTTGAAGAGTTCACAAATAGTTGGTATTTTACTAGTGATATATCATGTGAATTACTATATATGGACATGTGCCTGATTACGAGGTAGGTAGGTTCCCTCCTGAGGCTTGAAAAAAAAAAATTGACCCCAGGTACTTTTTTCTTTTTCCGGTACCCCCTTGACTGCTCTTGTTACTTTTATTTTATCCACATATCCAATATCATTGCATACTTTGTTGATAGTCTATTGTAATATCCCTCATTGACTTTCACTATCCTCTTGCTCATTGTTCATCATTGCCACTTACACTCATCACCTACCCTTGCTTGAGTGTCTATCATCTCAAAGTCTTACCTTGATTGGAAGACCTCACTATACTTTCATCCTTCAAGTCATATACTCTGACTTACATCTATTATAAGGTAACTGTTCATTGTTATCTAACATCAACTAATCTTTGACAGGTATTGTATATTGTTATCAAGTATCAACTACTCTTGATAGGTAACTGTATACTGCTATCTCATATCCTTAACCACTACTATTAGATAACTGCATTGTTATCTAATAACAACTGACATAAGATAACTGTATTGTTATCTCATATAACTATCATCACTAGGTTCAACCTATAACCCCACTAGCAAGTGAGTAAGTACATTGAGTTGAAACAAGGACAAATCCACCCTTGCCGAACAACAAGGTAATTTCCCGATCAAAGTCGCACTCTGGAAACCTTTGGTGAGGAACTGTTTTTCTAAGAAACACTCCCCATGAACAACACCAGACCGGTTGCCTAACACTCCAAAAACTGAAAAAACCAGACCGGACTGATGGAAACTGGTTGCATTTGGTTTTTTCTGGTCTATTAACTGGTTAAAACTGGTTTCAACCTGAACTGGTTAACAACCAGTCCAGACTGGTTTTGCACCAGGTCTGGACCGGTCTTCACTACTGAAAATTTAGAAATACTTAGAGTCATTGTAGTGAGTAATGTCCTATATACAGTAATAACCAGTTCGTCCGGTCAGGAACAGGGGTGCTGATGGGCTCAGGCTTTCCCATCACTGTTGCCATCGCCCATCACTTACAGGCACATGCGCTCGTCATCATCAATGATGAGCATGACTACTCTATCCCACCATCTTTTCATGCAGATTTTTTTACATATCATAGATTGATTCTTATTATTATAATACTGTTTATAAATTAATCTACATATTATGCAAAATAAACAGAGAGAAACAAAAAGATACATGGGGCGGTGGGTGGTAAAAGCACATGTGATCACATTTCATCGCCACTCTCCCACTCTCCCACCACCTCAACAAGTACAGCAACGACAACGGCAAACACAACAGTGATGATTCGCACCAAGAATGCCTCCCTGGACACCCTCAACACCATGCAGGAGCATGCCACCGTTTTCAACCATCAGCCTTGAATGTCGAAACTAGCAGCTGCAGGCTTGGTGCGCAGTGATGATGACGACAAAGATAGCATGGAGAGTTGCCCACAACAAAAGTGTTGTCAACTACATTAGGTATTTTTTTATGTTTTTATTCCGTTATTCTGTGTTACTAACTACATGACAATGTCTCCGACAATGGATGGACACAGACACGGACCTCGCCCTCACCCTCGCCCTCACCCTCGCCAATGTCAACACAAAGCAACGAGATGCGCCAATGGTGGGCCAAGGACCAGGTGCAGGCTCGTGACCCCCCATCCAACCTCACAAACAAGCACGGCCATGTCAATTGACATTGGCATTGTGTTTGCGAGGTTACAGGGTGCGGCCCACAACCCTGAAGAAGGACGCAGAAAGGGCCAACAGGGATGGCCCCACTGGACAAGCACCGTCCCCCCAATGGCCAGCCCCATTGGACACCAACAGCCTAACCAACGACAGCCCCACATCCAACGAGGATGGCAATGAGGATGGCCCCCCATCTACCTCGTGAGGGTGACAACTGCATCTGGCCCGCACGAGGTATGTGGCACCCCAAGTCATGGAAACCAGCAGGTTAAGGGCCATGGCCTCACATTGAACTGGCAAGACACACCATTGGCACCAACAAGAATTGGGCAGGGCAGGGCAAAGTGCTGTGCCCTCTATTATACATAATTTGTCCATTTGTTTTATTATCTACATAGGATTGCAACCCCCCAAAAAATATACAATTTCCCTATCTACGAGGTGAACCGGAAAGTCCGGTTGTAACTGGTTATGGCTGGTTGCAACTTGGTTGCATAAGGGTGGGCCAAATTGGGCAACTGCAACTGGCAGCCTCCCACATCAGGCGCAACTGCAACCAGTGGTCTGGTCTTTTTCGGTTCAGTCCGGTTGGGTCCCGGTTTTTTTCCTGTCCTATGGACTGGACCTTGAAACACTAGATAGAAAACCTTCGAATCGGATCGAGCCCTGGACTCTTGCATAATCGTTCACCTTTCATACAGCAATGCCCCATTTCATCTTAGATAGACTAACTCATTTAGAACACTTATTCCCTTTCTCCCACCAGACTCCTTTGTTCTTCCTTTGTTACAAGACCATCTTCATCCTCCTTTCAGGACTGTTTTTGGCTACGTTTTCATGTGATTCATACATATTCCTTTCTTTCGACCCCTATTAGAGTAAGTTTCTTTCTTTCCATGACTTTTTACTTCTCCTCCGATCTCCAACCGTTGGAGTGGTACCAAGGATGCTCAAGGGATCACAATGGAATTGGGGTTAGGATGGGGTGATGGAATCAGACAAGACTCTCTGCAACAGGAAATGACTACATAAGGAGATCCAACCATGGGACCTGGGTCACGTGACAGCCCAGGTACAACTACTACAAGTACCCCCCTCCTCCTTAGCAACGTCTTTGTTGCTAGGGAACAACCCCCTCATCACAAGTCACGTCTGAGTCAGCTTCCTGGTCAATCCTCTCTGAATCCAAACTAGCCTCATCGGTGTTGGTGCTGTGTGGCCAAATGCTCTCAGCATGCGCCAACCTGGTGCCTACCCTGGGCTTGAAGGGTTGAAGTCGGTGGGCATTGAAGGTACCCGGTTGGGCAATGCCCTCCAGAGTTTCCAGGGAGTATGAATTGTGTATTCGGGTTATGATGTGGCGGGGTACAGACCAGCATGGTAGTAGTTTGCATTCACTAGAGTAGACATTGATCAGGTCACTGTGATATACCTGTACTAGCTGGCCAGATTTAAATATAACTTCTCTGGGGATGTGTTGGAGGACCCTGGCGTCGAAAATTGCCTTGCGGTTTGCTGCGTGGTCCACAGCACAAGCATGACCATCTAACTGCTGTTGTTCTGCATAAGCCAGGTGAATTGCTATTGCAGCGTCTGTGGGTAGTGGGGTGGCCTCGGGGTTGTCTGGGGCTCGGGAGTTCACTGCTAAACCAAATAGCAACTCGTTCAGGGAAAGATTTAGTGATGGAAGGATTCTATCAGATAAAGCTTTCACCGCAGCATCCAAATGTTGGGGCCAATTTTTTGGGATGTCGTTGACAGCCATTTGCTTGTATTCATCCTCTCCGAGTTCAGGGGCACACAGTCATTTAAGGGTGTTCAGCAATATTTTGTTTGATCCTTCTATGAGGCCGTTGATCCAGGGGGAGTATGCGACTATGACATGGTGTTTAGTTTGGACACTAGCGCAGTAGTTTCGCACCGCCTCGCAGTCAAAGTGAGAGCCTCCATTGGTCATGGATACCGTGGGTGCGACGAATGCATTGCTGATTCGCTCCAAGCTTTCCACAGTGGCTTTTCCCATGGCGGATTTGACCTTGAACGTGAATAGTTGCCTAGAGAACACGTCAGCGTAGAGGCCTATCTTTGTGTACCCACTTTTTCCCATCAGCATTGAGGTGTAGTTGCCCACCAGCAGCTCGAAAGGCTGGCTCCTGATGATTGGTCAGAGTAGGGCATGGACATGGGTGGTCCCGAAGTTCTTGCACCGCCTGCACTGGTGTATCGCCGTTGTTATGGATGCATCGAGGAATGGGGTGCATATTCTGTCCAATAGCTGCATTTTGATTAAGTCGCATCCCATGTGGGTTTTGTTGTGCTCCAATTTGGCAAGTGCCATCGCCTTTGCTTTGGTGATGCACTCTTGGCGTGGTGTGGCTCTCACGGGTGTGGGGTTGCCAAGCTTCCACAGGTGTCCCTCCTCAATTAAGAAGTCTCTTGCCCGGTGGGTCACGCATCATTTGTCGCACTCAGATGGGTTGTCTGGGTCGCCAAGTAAGGCATCTATGATCTCAACGAATATGTGTTCGTCTTGGAAGTGGTTGCATAGCGATTGGTGGGGTGGTGTCCGTTAATGTGAAGAGGTTGTAGGTGAGGCCGTGTGAGACCTCCCAGTCTGGTGAGACAGACCAGCTACTCCCGTCTCCCAGTATCCTTGGGAGCTCTTCATCTTTGCAGCTGAGGGCATTGCCCACGAGGTTCACTCTGCCTGGGATGTGGTGGATGTTGGTTATCTGGTGGGCCAGCACCCCATCTCTCCAGCATGCATGGGTAGCATTGAGGTTGGTACTGTTTAGAACATTGCACAGGGCCTGGCAATCTGTCTCCAGTTTGACGGGGAATCCCCAAATGATGTTGTCAAATTTGTCCAGTGCAAACTTGAGGGTGGCAAATTCGAGCAGGAATGGTTTGTAGCATTCTTTCGTGGTGGAGGTGCATTTAGAGGCATATGCGATGGGGTGTAGGCTTGTTATTACTTTGCCACCGGGTCATGTTACACTCATCCTCTGGGAGAGGACTGCTCCAAAACCCTCCTTGCAGCTGTCCATCATGACAATGACAGGTGTTCCATCAAACCGCGATGCTGAGAGAACCAGGTTAGTGGTGAGCACTGTTTTTAAGTCGAGAAAACACTTCTTGTGTTTTTTGGTCCATGTGTTGGCGAGCTTGACGCCTCTCAGTACTGCGCAATATGCTGATTTCCCTGCGTTTTTTGGTATGTTGGCGGAGCATAAGAGATCAGACAGTGGCTGCGTGAGTTTGGCATAGCCCTGAATGAGATCTCTGAAGTATCCCATTAAGCCGAGGAAGCTGGAGAGGGTGAGAAGGTCTGGTGGTGCCCTCCAATTGACCACAGCGGTGACCTTGGTCTCGTTGGCTTGGACACCATCAGGTCCAACTTTGGATCCTGCAAATATAATTTCTGTCATGAAGAACTTTGACTTTTTCACTGATAGGGATAGACCTGTCTCGTGGACCCTTTGAAAGAAGTGTCGTGTGTGCCCCAGCATCTCGTCAAAGTCATCCCCAGCTGTTCCGCCATCATCCATGAAGAGTTCCAGCTGCAAAGTTGTGAGTATGTCTCCGAGGGCCTGGGCTGTGGTGTGCGCAAAGGTTGAGGGGGCGCCGGTGAGGCCAAAGGGCATCCATTTTTGTGTAAAGAAGCTGCAGCCTTCAATGTAGAATGCTAGATATGGCCTGCTTTCCTGTGGGATGATGACTGCATAGAAGCCCAATGCGAAGTCAAAGCCATGCACCCACCTGTGTCCGCTCAGGCATTGCTGTTTTGCGCAGATGTTGCCCTGCGGCATTGGGAACACTTCCGTTACGTTGTTCAGTGCTTTGTAGTTCTGGCAGAACCACCACTTCGTGAGTTTTGTGGTTTCCAGGGTTGGTGTCTTGGGTGGCTGTTGTGGCTCTAGGTCGTGTGGTGGTGGGAATCTGTGGGCGGCGCATTCCTCATTGACCCAGTACTGCAGTTCCTCCATTGGGAGTCCTGGGCCATCATGGGCTTTGTGTCCCAGGGCGATGGGTGAGGCGCATTTCACGTCCTCTGGTCATATCGGTTCTATGATGTCGGCGGCTAACAGCTCATCTATGGTTTTGTTAAGGAACTCGTGTTGTGCCACATTGAACTGCCATTGTCGAGGTACCCGTTTTGGAAACACTGTGTTGGGAGGTATGTGTATCCGGTGTTCAGCGCCGGGGACAGGCCTCACCTCGCTCATGGATAGAGCAAAACAGTCCACAAACTCGCAAAGCAGGTCTTCCATTTGTGTTCGTTGGGTGGGGGTGAGGTCGTGTCCAAGTTTAATGTTGGCCAGTACTGCTTTGATGCGCTCTTTCTTGAATGGGTAAGTTTTTCTGGTGAAGATTGATTTATCGGCATCCAAGTCAACCTCTGGTTGCATGTCTCCGATGTCGTCGTCATCCTGTTGGCAGTGTTCCTGGGTAGTATAGATTGGTTGGCTTGGTTCTGGCTTGGGCGGGTGTTTGGGCACCATGTGGGTTGTGGGCTGTGATGGTGCATGGTTAAACGAGGTGGTTCTTCTGCGTCAATCACAGCGTCCCTTGCGGCGGCTCGTCCACTCCTGGGTTTTCTCAACGCCGTCTATGTTGCATTTGAGCTGTGTGGTTCTCGATGGGCTGGCCGGTGGACACATAGAGTGTCCTCGAGCAGATCGCAGGGCTCGGAAGCTAAGGCTAAATCTGAATCTCTACTGACTACTAAACAGGCTATCTACTGGAACGAACCGTGGGAAGGTCACGTGATCTACCTAGATCTACTACTCCACCGGGTGTCTCGGCATGCAGTATCCTTGGAGTTCAGGTGGTAGGTATGTGGGCCTGTTGTTTGCCCGATCGAGTGTTTCACCCAGGATCGTGTCCTTGAGCCTGGCGAGCGGAGTGAACATTGCAGGAACAAGTATGTGTTTTTCCTTCCTTACCGAGCAGTTCATCGTTCACCAGGCTGGTGGGTATTTGTGGGTATCCATGCTTGCGATGCCAAGATAGGCCAACCCTGTGGCGATTGGTCTTGGTGTTAGAGCTGCTGCCTGAAGGGTGTCGCTTAGTGTCGTTGTAGCTGGGAGGGTTTGGGGTTGCTTGGGGCCATCATTGGTGTTGTTGTCATTTAGTATCGTTCTCCAGCCGCCATTGTACAGTATGCTCAGTGTGTCATCTTTGTAGTTGTGGATAGCCTTATATTGCTGGAGCAATGGCTTCCCAAATAGGAGTGACCAATTGCCCCCGCTTGGGAATACCTCGAACATAGCGCATCTGTGCAGTTCGTTGAGGTCTACGTCGCTGGTCCATTGGCCCTGCGATGGTATTTTGGCTCTGTTCGCCATATGAAGCGTCATGCGCGATGGGAACAGTGCGCCGAGCCGATATCTGTACTTTTTGTATGTTGACGTGCACATAGAGTTTACCATGGCCCCGTCATCGAACAAACTTCTTATTTTGTAAGGAACTCCTTGTGGGCCTCAGAGGCTTATTGGGTGGATGAATGGTTTCACTGGTAGAGCGTCTCTCTCAATCACATATGGGTCAATGGTCTCGTGTTTGGGTATATGGTACACAGTGTTCGTACTGACTAGGGGGGCTGTGTCTGTATGCGCAGTTGTATTGAGGGGGCTCATCCGTGTGTCCCCGACCCATCCTGTACTTTGGTCGGGGACCTGTGTGTCCGCCTGGTGATTTTGTTGGGCTGCCTGACTTTCGTCTATGCGGATGGCCCTTCACCAATTCCCTGGCCGTCGTCGAGTTCGTTTGGGTAGTTGTAGGTTCTGTATGGTTGCTCGTAATTGCCATATCCATAGTGGTGATTGTGGTATTTGTGGCCGATGAAGTTTACATTTTGGGTGAGGTAGCGTTCCTTTGCTGCTTAATGGCTTATGCAACTGGCGATGCGGTGCCATGTTCATTCCTGGTTGGGGATTGGGGTATGGGGGCAACCGGGGTCTCCAGTTCGATGACCTGCTCTGCCGCACTCCCAGCACTTGCGCGATCCTAGAGGTGCTGTTCCGGGTGTTAATGGGAATGGGTAAAACGTACTTTGACCTTATACGTGGTGGCACCCCAACTGGGACCCCAAAATTAAGAGTCTCATCTTAGATGGCTTTAGGCCTAAAAACCCACTATAATTCCACTCTCAACTAACTTTGAGGACATGGAGAGTAACAAGAACAGAGCTACTGGAAGAATAAGAATGAGAGCTATGTGCACCCTCTGCCAAACTACGCTGCCTGCAGACAATGCCCAAGGAATACCGAATGCCAAGAGAACTCCAAACACCAAAGGTAGGGCAGCAGATGGGAGCCAGGGACTGGCCAATGCAGAACAAGCCAGAACCTATCTAGAAGACAAGCAGTTAATAGACTCAGAATCTGATCTCTCACTCACCACTCTGTCAGAACTACTCAGGTTAGCGGCAGAAGAAATTAAACCCATCAAGCTCAAACCGACGGCCAATGTCATTCGCGCCCTATCTTTGTTAATCGATGGGCACACCAGAGAATTGGAGTTAGAGCGAGGGCTCCAGACCCATTCCGAAAAACTCACGCAACAATTAGACAACCTTGGTGCCTATCTGGAAGTCGCACTTGAACCGACACTCAAAGAACTTTCGAAACGCATAACTAAATCAGTGGAACTAAATGTACAAGACATGATTCGCAGGGCCACTGAAGACTTAGGAAAAGTGGCTGCGGACATGAGGCTTGACATAGCCGCAGCTGTGGGTAAAATCTCGGACACTTCACAAAAATTAGACTCCACAGCTAGCACTTACGAAGAAGCCCTAAACAAACACCAACCGCCGCTGCACGCGAATGCAGTCTCTCACCTTGACCCTTGTGCTTAAGCCAGAGAAGCCATAAAAGCAAGGCAGATACTTCTCGACATGGATAATCATGCAGAGGGAGGAGGGGAGATGAACAAGATGAGTATCACTGAAATTGTAGATAAGGCTAACGACACTTTGAAGAAGATCAAAGCCACACCAGAACTCAAGATTAAGAGAGCAACCAAGTTGAGGAGCGGAGGAGTCCTCTTGGAAGCCAACTCGGATAAGACAGCAAGCTGGATCTTGGACAAGACGAATGGCAAAAACTTTCTTGCCATGTTCTGCAAAAACACGACAATTAAATGGAGAACCTTTGCAACAATAGCCCACTTCGTACCGCTTTCGTTTTGCATGGATGAAACAAGAGACCTCCAGGAAATAGAAGATGTAAACAGGCTTATGGAGAACACCATTGTTAAAGCACAGTGGGTAAAACCACTGGGTAGGCGCTCACCAAATCAAATCTGTGGCCATGTTATACTTTCCTTCGCGACCCTGGAGGCCGCAAACATGGCTATACTAAAAAGAATACACATCTGTCACAAATGAATCAACATCGCCAAATGCAAAAGGGAACCTACGTGATGCATGAAATGCCAGGGCTGGGATCATCACGTGGCCAGTTGTAAGGCAGAAAAAGACACCTGCGGTACGTGTGCCAATGATCACCGCACAGCTGATTGCACGCAGGAGGCCCAAAAATCATGCACACCATGCCAACAGGACGGTCATGCCAGCTGGGATAGAGCCTGCCCCACCTTCCTAAAAAAATGTGAGGAGCTAAACGAATGGCTAAGTGATAACATGCTTCCGTTCTTCCCAACTTAATGCTATGTGACACGGCCCCGGACGAATGACCAACAGGAACAGATCACGTACCCATCAAAACCATCTTCAGGATCGAAACAGTCAAGATGACACCGGAACCTTCAAGGAATTTTCGAGAAGCCAGCAAAGATGCTCTTAGAGAACGACTCGCTGCTAACCTGATTATTCTACCCATCCCCCCACAAATCACTGACGACGCATCTTCTCAGCAGGCTGCGATGAACCTAACAAAAGTGATACAAAAGACAATAGATGAAGTAGTCCCCCTCTCCAGTCCATGCCTACACTCCAAGAGATGGTGGAATCCCGACCTAGATGCACTATGCCAAACAAAAAAAGAGCTGAGTGCAAAATCATATATGTACCAAGCACTACCCCACCATCCCTCACATGCCACTATGCGAGATGCCAGGAATCGACTAAGCCAAGAAATCCTCAAGGCCAAAGAGGATCACTGGAGGGGATTTCTGGAGGAGGCGAGTGGGAGCAATCTCTGGACCGTCAACAGATACATCTCAAACCCGGGGGGAGACGGCAGTAGAGCTAGGATCCCAACACTCATTAAAGGAGCCAGAAGAGAAGCCCAGATTGTGGATACTAACCAACTCAAAAGCCAAATGCTCTCAGAAACATTCTTCCCCCCCCCCTGCCTCAAGAAACTTCTATTCCAGACAACTTTACTTACCCCGAGCCAGTGCCCTCAGATAACAAAGTTATGAAAGAGCAAATCCGACAATGTATAGGAAAGCTCAAACCATACAAGGCCCCAGGGCACGACGGCATTCCTAATATGATCCTTAAAGAATGTACTGATTTAATTTTGGACCACCTCCACAGGATATTCAATGCCATGCTCAAACTAAAAACATACCACCCCCCATGACGTGAATCCATTACAGTTGTACTCCCAAAGCTGGACCGGCCAAGATATGATGTGCCAAAAGCGTGGCGACCAGTTGCACTTCTAAACACAATCCTGAAGGTCCTGACTGTGATACTGGTGGAAAGATATCGCAGCTCACAGAGAAATACCAACTCCTACCCACCCATCACTTCGGAGGAAGACCAGGATGAATGACTACAGACTCCATGCAACTTCTCATAAACAGAATAAAACACACATGGCGAAACAAGAGAGTCGCAACAGTACTCTTCCTAGACATAGAGGGAGCCTTCCCAAACACAGTCTTGGCAAGGCTGCTACACAACATGAGGAAGAGAAGGATCCCAGAGGCTTTGGTGCTACTCACAGAGAGGACGTTAAAAGGAAGAATGACACAGCTAAGATTCAGTGACTTCCTTTCAGAGCCTTTTGAGCTGATCAACGGGATCGGACAGGGAGATCCGGTTTCCATGATAATCTACCTTTTCTACAATGCTGATCTATTAGAGGTGCCCAGGTACAAATCAGAACTTGCACTCACCTACGTGGATGACACAGCTCTTTATGCAGAAGTGGGGAATTTTGAAGACGCTCACAAGCTGATCAAGGACATGATGATGAGAGAAGGAGGGGCGCAAGACTGGTCTAAGGATCACAACTCCAGATTTGAGCTCAGCAAATTTGCACTGATCAATTTCTCACAGAAAAAGAACATAACTTGGCCCAGTATGGAACTGCAAGGTACTGTAATAAAGCCGACATCATTCCACTGATTCCTAGGAGTACTCTTTGATCAAGAGCTAAGATGGAAAGAACACCATAAAAAGGTGATCGCCAATGCTACCAAATGGATGCTGATGCTCTGTAGGATCTCTAGAACTCGAGGTGGACTCTCAGCAAAGCTACTGAAATGGCTCTATGCTGCCATAGCAATCCCCAAGATGTCCTATGCAGTCGACATGTGGTACACCCTGATACACACAGTCGAAGGCTCAAACAAGAGGAGAGGGTCAGTGGGTCTAACTAGGAGCCTGGAAAGGATCCAGAGGTTGGCAGCGGTGTCCATCTCGGGAGCCTTGAGGACTGCGCTGATACACTTGAGGTCCTTGTGGGGACCGAGTGTGAATGCGAGGTCATGGGTCTCCAAAGCCACTCAAGAGAGCTCAAACTCGAAGTGAAAGGGGAAAAGGATTCTTGTTTGTCACTATTTACTACAGTCTTTAAATACTGAAGTAAATAAGAAAAGAAAGAAATTTAAAATAAACCAAATCAGGGCTCAGCGGTGATACAGGTGTATCATCTTCCTGGGTGCTGAAATTCTGACTGTCCCCAGTCAGCTACACAGGGGAAAGAAAGTAAAGTAAGGGAAGGGGGAAGAGAAAGAAGAAAGACAAAGCATATGAAAACATATTGATAGATCAGGACATAGATGAAACAAAAAAACGGCATACGATGAACTCGGGTGCCCAACTGGGGCAGCTATACAAAGGTGATGAAATACAAGGGCCCAACTAGGGCAGCTATATGAAGGCAACAAAAGACGAGGGCCCAACTGGGGCAGCTATATGAAGGTGATGAAATATGAGTGTGCCTGACAAAGGCAACAATATACGATGGGCTATGAAATATGATGGGGGTGGTCGTGTTTGGTGTGGTTCACTCTTGGGGATGACGGCAAGGCCATAGATGCCAACGCAGGGTGAAATGGGGGCAAAACAGTGAGGGGGGACAACTGGAAATGGGTTGGTGGGTGATGGATGCGACGGCGATGGTGAATTTGGGGACGGCACGGATGCAAACAATGGGTTTGTGTTGTGGCTTGTATACAGGGACGATGGTGAGTGCGTACACGAAGATGGGAGCCAAAATGAGGGGGGACGCGTCAGAACACATTGAAGACAGTGTTTGTCAGTCACGGACACATTTTCCTGGGGATGGCGCGGGTTCAGATGCTGGAGACAGGTCAGGGCTTGTATCCGGGGATGACCGCAAGTGTGTAGATGTGGATGGCTGACGAGACGAGACAGAAACGGGGGTGAATGCACTGATATGTTGAAAACGGGGTTTGCTGGGCATTGATGCAGCTTTCCGGTGATGGCACAGGCGTAGACAGTGGGGCCATGTCACGGGTAGCTTCTGGGGATGACTGCAAGGCCATAGACATGAATGTGAGGCGAAACGGGCATGAAACGAGGGGGAACGCGATGGGATGGGTCGAGAATGGGGTTTGTTGAGTGTTGACGTGGTTTTCCGGGAACCGTGCGGGATCAAGCAATGGGGAGGGGCCCAGGATTGTATCCGGGGACAACGGCGAGGCCATAGACGCAAATGGCAGGCAAAACAGGGGCGAGACGGAGGGGGGCGTGCTGGGCTGCCTCGAAAACGGTGTTGGGCACGTGCGGACGCGTTTTTATATGGACTGCTTCGGTTCAAAGCTTGGGGACGGGACCGGGCTTGCCTCTGGGGATGACAGCGAGTCTGTGGATGCGAATGGGTGGCCAAATGGGGGCCAAATGGGGCCGAGAGTGCTGGGACGCGTCGAAAACGGCGTATGACGCATTGGGACGCATTTTCCTGCTCGGCAACTGCGGAAACGATGGGGATTGGCGTACCTGGGGGTGCACATGCAACAGCCATTGCAATGCATGCGTTTTCCTTCTGCTTCGCAGCTCCATTCTTCTGTTTCGTGAGTGACGTGCGAGTGGCATTGCTTGTTGGTCACGGTCGTTGGGGCCATTTTTGAGCATTCCGGGCACGGACTTTCGACCAGAATCAGTGGGGCATGGACTTCCGAGTACGTTGGGGTTGTAAAACAAGTGTAGGGGGACGGATTAGTGAAATAAAATGGTAAAGGCAGGGGTGGACAAAGGTAATGGCACATGATGGATGTGACGGCATGACACGAATAACAAAGAGGGCCAAGTTGTGCTGCCAAGGAGGCGCGACGGGCAATAGAAAATGAATAGAAGTGTCAAAGATGTCAGGGAAGACTTGAGGAAAACTAGACAATAGGGAATGCTGGAAAATGCTGCTGAAACTGGCGCAACAAGTGGCTAAGCTGCTGATAAGCGCTGGAAAAGGGATAACCAAAAAGCTGAGATGACTTGGGACCCCTCGCGGTGGGCTCCAAAATGATACACTTGAGGTCCTTGTGGGGACCGAGTGTGAATGCGAGGTCATGGGTCTCCGAAGCCACTCAAGAGAGCTCAAACTCGAAGTGAAAGGGGAAAAGGATTCTTGTTTGTCACTATTTACTACAGTCTTTAAATACTGAAGTAAATAAGAAAGGAAAGAAATTTAAAATAAACCAAATTGGGGCTCAGCGGTGATACAGGTGTATCAGCGCCCAACGACCTGGTGCTTTTGCACACGGGTTTACTACCTATGGAACTAACCCTACACAGAATCTGTCACCATGCGGCCATGAGAATGGCAACACTTCCGGTCACACACCCCCTTTACAGGCCACTTAGAACATGCACAAGTCATTACGTGATGTGACACAGATTCCCTTTACATGTTGTTACCCACATATACAGGATCAAGCCCGATGACATAGAGCCAATCGCCGCAAAAACGGCATGCGAAAATGAACTCATACCCTTTGAGGTCAATGTCAACACTACTAGAGAAGACTCCATAAGGCGTTGCAACAATGACCACTCCAACAATAAGGTGTACACAGATGGGTCAAACATAGACGGCGGGGTAGGAGCCGCAGCAGTACTCTACAGGACAGGATGCGCAGCGCCCAAAATTCTGCACTACTACCTAGGCTCAAACCAGAGGCACACAAAGCTGGAGGCTGAGATAGTCAGGACGATGTTAGCACTAAGGCTGATTGAAAGAGAGAAGTCCCCCACCTCCATCTCCATCTATGTAGACAGTCAAGCCATGCTACTGACGGCGGCTACCCCCAGACAGAAACCCAACCAGCATCTCATATTAGAACTACACAAGCTTATATGGACACTCAAAAAAAGGCCAGGGGGATGGCGCATACAAATCATGATCAACTGGATCTCGGCACATAGCGAAGTACAAGGTAATGAAAGGGCTGACAAAGAGGTGAAGAAGGCCGCAAAGGGTAATAGCAGCAGAAAATCGAGCCTACCCAAATACTTGCAGACATGCTCACTTCCAGCCAACGTGACCGCAATCAAAGGTCACTACCTCAGGACCCTATCCACAAGATGGGAAGAAACCTGGAAGAAATCCCCGAGATACCCCAAGCTAAGCAAAATTGACCCAAGTCTGGGCATGAAGGACTACTGAGAACTACAAGCTAAGATTAGCAGGTCTCAGTTCTGTCTATTAATGCAGTTCCACACAGGACACGTTGCAGCAGGTGCTGCTAGCCCTAGGACCCCGGAGACCCTTAGCCAGTAGATTCCCTTTCCTGTAGTAGCTTAGTCATCATCCCAGGGTTTCCCTTGCTTTCCCCTCCCGCTGCAACTCCTTCTGAGTCTTCCCCTCAGAGGTCTGGAGATTCCCCCTCCAACGTGGTGATGAGAGAGATTCGAGCCACGCACCCGTAGGACCAGATCCCGAAGAGATCAAAGCACGCAATTTTGAACATTCAAGGAACTTAACCAGAAATCGACAGGACGCGCAAACGAAGCGCGAAAATGCAACAGACTCAATACCATCCCCCTCGCCTGTCTCGTTTATATTCTTTATCTCTCACTCTTCGTCTGCTTTCAGAATTCGGTTCAACTTTTATTTCATTTTATTTCTTCTTCACGCATTTCCCTATCTGTTCATACGACTTACACAGCTATGGAACTACACCATGGCACCCCAAAAACGCAACCCGAAGATCATGAAGACTGAAAAGGAACTACACGCCGAACGCGACACGCGGATACTCGAACTGCAAAAACGGTTAGCGGACGAACGCGAGGAGAAAGAGAAAAACGCAGGAAAAAAGGCGAAGGAAAAGATGAGACAGAAGGAAAAGACAGCACGACAGGCGCTCCATCGTACAACGGAAGGTACACACCTCGAGACAACAGCCCAGGACTCACCACAGGCAGAGAACACGCGACCAACGACGAGCGCGAAGTCGTTCGCGTCCCCCGTGCTACCAACCGCATCCCAAGTCCCCAAAGCATCGACGGCACCCCCGTTTACCATGTCACCAACCCCAGCGTCGTCAGCACGCATGCCAACAATGCCACCATCGTCAAACGCGCCTGCCACGTCACCAACATACACGACGCCCCGTAAAGCGTCACCAACACCAGAGACGCTATCCCAGCACCCGAATCCATTTCCGTCACCCCAGAAACAGCCAACACGAACGACCGCGTGCCCAAACGAGCCCCAGCCCAACCCAGCCACTACTGCCACATCACCAGCAACGCCCGCGCGTCGAGAACCACCTGGACTTCAACACCAACGCCCAACCCCATCCTTATTGACCCAGAAACCACGGACGCCAATGCCGGCATGTACGAACGTGCCCCAGCCAAACCCATCTGCGACCGCCATGTCACCACCAACGCCGACGCGTCGATACACGCCCCACACCCCGTTACCATTCCAGAACGCGTCGATAAAACCCACACCATGCCCCCGAAGTCCAACGACACCCCAAAACACGTCGAAAAGAGCCCTAGAGACGCCCCGCGTGCCAGTTGTGCCCCAGGGCGCCCCACGAACGCGAACAGAGACGCCCCAGGCCCCCTACACGCCCCAAAACGCACCGCAAGTGGCCCCACAGATGCCCCATACCCGAACAAAACCCCAGAACACCTCGCAAACGCACCCTGGCGCCCCCCAACGTGATATACCACCCCCCCAAGCGCTACCATCGGCCCCCGTTTTTCTATCTCAGCTTAGTATATATAAATGCAATTTTTCAGACTTATGCACAGGTGCTCGACTGTGGAGCAGCACCCACCACCGTAACCGTCGCCTGTTACCCCAACACCACGCCCGTCACCCGTTTCCCGGCCCAGCCATACAGCCCCCTCGCCAACCAGTCCCCACCGAGATTACTCCACCAGTCACACCGCCCCCACGACTTGTTGATGCAGGTACCCAGACCACAGAGGACGAACTGCCACCATCTTTGCGATACGAACTAACCTGAACAGACCTTGCCCAAGCCCTCGATATAGCAGTCCCATCGAATTTCGGCCGACTTTGCCATATAGCCAGACTTACATGGGGATCAGACCAGGATCCACGATTTACGAAACTACTAGGTCTCCCACACAACCACAGGACGTTTTTGGAGGTTTTGGTTGAGATGATGCACCCTTTCAGGAGTGACCCAGATCCCGTTTTTGCACCAGTTCTGGTCTCAGTAGTAGTGAGGATAGTAGAGGATTGGGTAGAGTTTTGTGGAGGATGAGATGCAGGAGATGTGTGCGAGGGCACACACCATTGTGGAGGGGGGTATCTGCAGCAGGTGCTGCTAGCCCTAGGACCCCAGAGACCCTTAGCCAGTAGATTCCCTTTCCTGTAGTAGCTTAGTCATCATCCCAGGGTTTCCCTTGCTTTCCCCTCCCGTTGCGACTCCTTCTGAGTCTTCCCCTCAGAGGTCTGGAGATTCCCCCTCCAACATCCCACTCAACCGCTACCTGCACAGAATTCGCAAGGCTGAGACCGATGTGTGCATGGAATGCGGCGAAGGCATCGAGACTATACATCACTTTATTTTTGAGTGTAGGGCACACGACAAAGAATGTAGAAAACTCAGAGCGGCACTAGGACGAGATGTGACGTCGATCCGATTCCTTCTGGCCACGATGCCAGGAGTCAAAAAAATTATGGAGTACGTTAAGAACACAGGACAATTTTGCTAGCGATATGGATTCTCCTCCTCCTCCTCTCCCCTCCCCTTCCCTACACCCCCGCTCCAAACCAGGAGTTCTGGCGCCACTTTTCCTTTTCATTTTCTCCCTTGTCTCGCGCCTCTCCCATGCAAGCCGGCTCTCGGCTGAGCACTTGCCAGCTTCCTACCATGAAACAAAGTACTCGCCAGCTAGGAGAGGCCGCCACCTCACTAGTCACATGCTGGCATCTAAAACATCACAGGAAGTGATGGACCTCTGGGGGACGTATGCCCGTCAGGGGCGCATTTGCAGCTAGAGGGACAAGGCAAGGACAGGGTCCTTATTTAGTTAGATCTTACTGCCTCGCATGTAAAGTCTGACATAGGGCATGCCCTAAGTGACTATGATTTGGACCAAAAAAAAAAAAAAAAAAGGGAATGGGTGAAGCTTGTCGGGATGGCCATTGGGGTTTGCGTGGTTCCAAGTGATTACTTGTGTGTTATATGCAGCATGGCTGGCTTTGGTGTCAGGGTGGTGCGGGTTGATGTTTCGTAAGTCGTGGTGCCTTGTGGCGAAGGGGCGGTCCGCAGTGCTAGTTGTGAACGGAGGGCCAGGCGTTTGTCTTCCCATGCCTAGGGCTCCTAGGCTTGTGCCTCTGTAGGGTCAAATGATAGATCCCCTTCCTCTGAACAGGTTGCCATGGCCGCCTGTGTCTCCTCCAAAGGGGTCAAATGTAGGGGCTCGTGTGGACTGTGGTTGGAAGCTTTGGGGGCTGGTGTATGGCCGGGGGCCTGCGTTTGAGTGGATGTGGGCACTTGCGAATGAGTCGCGGAGGGTCTTGGTTGGTGAGTTCCCTACTCGTGCTAGCCTGGCAGTCTCCTCATTTATTTTGTGTTTGTCTACCGTTTCCTGGAGGTAGATGACGTCAATGGTGCATACCATTTCCGCGAGCTCTTTGTAGTCTGCATGGGGTTTGTCTCGAATGAGGTCGCAAATGGGTTCTGGTAGTGCGTCAAACACATCCTGGAACAAGAGTCCTCCTTTGTCCTCTGCATCGCATACTTTTACTGCTAACCCGTTTGCCCATTTTACGTGGGTCCATACGTCTTTGGAGCCTGTTGTTTTTGTTTTTGTACCTAGTTCTTCCACTGTAATGGTCCAGTCTTTAAGGGCTTGGACTTATTCAAGTTTGGAGGGTTTGGGCATGGCATTTTTGGGCCACTCCTTGTCAAACGCTTCAACAATTTTGTCCCAGTCCTTTTTGGTGTCGTCCGGTAATTCGTCGTACCATAGGTCAGCGGTTCCTCCATAATCGAGATTGTTGCGGAAGTATTCGATTTTCTTTTTATCTGTGTTGTACTCTTTGTCTTCAATTTTGATATTGATTTCGCGAAGGAACTGGCCCAGTGCCATTTTTTCATCAGGGCCGCCATCCCAGTGCAGGGCTCTGGACTCGGTCATGGTGATTTGGCGGTTTTGTACTGGCGTTGGGTTGTTCTGGATGTTGGGTAGTTGTGGTGCTGGTGATGTTGGTGGTGTGTTCGGCTGACTTTGCTCTGGGGTTCTTGGGTTACTGGAGAGATCTGTGACGGAGGATTTGGAAGACGCTATTGTAAATGGTGAGCTTGGTTGGGATGGAGTGTATCGGCCATGGTTGTCTCTGAGTCGAGTTAACATTTTTTGTTGGTTCTGTGCGGAGTGGTATGGGTGTAGTACAGATGTCATGGGGAAATTGGTGGCTGGTGAGAGTGCTTTTGTACTAGTATTGGTTCTAGTTCCTGGTTCTTTGTTCGTAGTTCTTTGCTCGGGTTCTGAAACATCTCGCACTGGTACTGGTTTTGGTTCTGGGTACGTGTTTTGGCTAGGGTTTGAATGTTGCTCTCATCACCATGTTGGAGTGGTACCGAGGACGCTCAAGGGATCACGATGGAATTGGGGTCAGGATGGGGTGATGGAATCAGACAAGACTCTCTACAACAGGAAATGACTACATAAGGAGATCCAACCATGGGACCTGGGTCACGTGACAGCCCAGGTACAACTACTACACTGTCGACATATAAAATAGCTATGTAGATTACACTTAATTACCAGAGAGCGCATTGTTCCCCCTTTCCTACCTCATTGTATCTCCTTCGAAAATCATCACGACATTACTTTCTTTGAGCTCGACCATCACCGACTTAAGTTCAATACCTCGACCCTCTATCGTTGTCGTGACTTTAATCGCTAAGTTGCACTATCGATTGCAATCATTGCGATACTCCTAGGAGCTAATTACTTCACTGACTCGCAATCGTACCAGTTGTAGAGTGTTGTTTTTAGTGCACAGCACCACGACTTGCATATCACTGTAAAATGCGAAATTCTGGGTATTGAGACAACAAACATCGACCTTGGACAATATAGTGAAATGATTGCGATGGGGGGAGGTGCATAGTGTCAACATAAATTTTTGTGAAAAGAGGGGCTGGAGTCACTATGATGGGAGGAATGAGTACTTGCCGGACTTGGCATTGTTGGCAGAGCTGACATGTCTTCATGATCCAAGCTATGTTGGCCAGCATATGTGGCCACCAAAATTGCTCTAAAATTGTCGCTCATGTCGCATACAAACCTTTGTCACCTAAGTCATCATAACAGCCTCTCATGACCTCTATGCGAGTCTCAGGAGCTATGACCAGTTTGTGAGCACCTTGAGCATCTTTCTTCCATAGGCGATCCTGGTCAACAAAAAATTTGGTGCCATACTTAATGAAGGTTGCATATTTGGCGTCATTTAGGCCTGACAGTCGCTTAAGGTCTGATAACCACTGGCAAATGGCTATAAGGCAATCATCATGGGCTTTAGCAACCTGTGATCACGCAACTATTTCATATGATTTGGATTGTTCTCCTGATTCGGTTCATGTTGTGTCACTGTTGCAAAGGAGTGTTGACACTGATGAGTGCTGCAAAGACTTTGCACAGTTACTGGGGTTAATGTGATGCATAAATCTGTATAGCCAATCAATCCAGTCATTGAATTCATCATTGTCGTGTTGCTGTGGTGAATCGCCATGCTGAGGCAGTCGACAATCTGTCAGGTCCATGACTGGATCCCATGGCAAGTACAAGTGTGAAATGGAATGTCAATATTGCTATGATCCAATGATTTATACTGGCACTTGGCATGATATCCGGATTGTTGAGCATGCCCTTGATGTAGCGTGCATCGACTTCAACAATGAGATTGTGAACACCAACAACATAAAGTCACAGTGCTCTCAGGGTGCAGAAGAGACCATATATCTCCAACTTTGGTTGGAAAAATTGCATCTTGTGATCATTGAGCATAATAGAGCCAAATCAGTTATAATATTGCTTTCACCAATCGCATTGACAGAGATAAAATGATATGGCAATATACGACATGTCAATGGCAAGAATGACTGGTGCCTCCGACATATAGTCAATTGCTCAAAGGTTATCCTGGGCTGTGATCTGGTCAGGACCGAACTTGAATGGTATGTCCTTTTGGGTCAACTTAACCAAATGATGTGCTAAGATGAATGTAACATCATCGTGGAATATAGAAACAGAATTTGTCCAACCCATTGGTAGGGTGACTAGTTGCAAGGCTCTGAAGGGTGTTTGAAAAGTTGTTAGATCTCTTGAAGACTCTGCAATCAATCGCTCATCATGATTGTATCCAACATAGAGGTCAAGCATCGCTCATCATATCTGATGTAGAGGTCGAGCATCACTCATTGTATCTGATGTAGACATTGAGCATCACTCATTGTATCCAACATTGAGGTTGAGCATCACTCTGCATGCTCAATTGGCAAATTGTTCAGCGATATGTTCAGGGATCAGCATGACACCGGAATGCTGGATCATAACGTTGTTGAGAGGTTCGAGGCCATGCACTAAATGAAGTGATTTTCCTCCCTTCTTGGGAACCATGAACCATCATGATCAGTAGGATGAGTTTGATGGCTCGTATATGCCTGCTTCAATCATTTTACAAATCACTCAACATACTTCTTCATAGATGCCAGGGTATCGGAATATTCTTGTTTCCCCAAGGGATGTGAGGGATGACAGGGAATTTGACTGGCAGAAAGAAATCTGTGTGGAATCATCCTCATTCTAAATCATTCCATGAAAAACCTTCATTTTGTTTATGTATGAAGTTGTGCATAAAAGTGCATTCAGATGGCCAAGGGAAATCATCGGAGTGTACTTTATTGAGAGCGTCGCATCTTTCTATCATATAGCAACCTGTCAGTATAAAGGACAGGGGATTTGGGCTAAGCTGAGGCAACATCACTAGTGGGTCACCCCTAGTGTTGCCTGAACTTGACCAGCTGAAAAAAGCTGATTCCGGTCCTGGCTTTTCAGAGCACAATTAACCTTCTCATGGGGTACTATATTGTAGCTATGACCTAATAGCTACAATATAGTACCCCATGAGAAGGTTAATTGTGCTCTGAAAAGCCAGGACCGGAATCAGCTTTTTTCAGCTGGTCAAGTTCAGGCAACACTAGTCACCCCCTATTCATTGAAACTTGTTTGGAAGTTCTGCTAGTACTGGTCTAATCTTTTTCGTGATGGGCTTGTATTTCTTTTTTTAGAGAGAAATATCGACATGAAGTTGGTGATGGAAAATTTCCTTCATGAAGTGGTATCAGTCTGGTTCGCATAATGGAAAAAAGCTTTGGCATGATATTGAGATGTGACTACAGGAAAGTCGCAGGCTGAGATATAAACATGAGCTAATCCAGCCCATGACATGACTTATCCTGTGTCAGACTGGCCAACCGAGGTTGACAATGTTACGTTTGAGATGGGCCAGCCAATCTGGACCAAAAAAATATTATTGTTATGTACTTGACAGGGCAACTCAGGAATGTCATAGTTATGGTGTTAGATGGGTGGGCCAAGGTGTGAGCCAGAATATTGTTACCCATGTTAGACCGTTGGGCCAAAGTTCTGCTGGAGTATTGTTACCCATCTCAGACCATTGGGCTGAAGTTCTTTGGGGGCATTGTTATCCATCTCAGACCGTTGGGCTGATGTTCTATGGGGGTATTGTTACCCATGTCAGACACTGGGCCAAAGTTCTTGTTACCTGTCTCAGACCGTTGGGCTGAAGCTTTGATGGGTACTGGTTACTTGTGTAAATAATATCCATTGGCTGACAATTGGATGAACACCTATAAAAATTGGGCCCAGCCTCAGTATCTCAGCAACAGCATAAACATCAACATCAGCAATGAAATCGGCATCAGCATACTAGTCTGAATGTCTTTTTCATCAATCTAAAAACAAACCTGCATATTGGAACAACAAAGTTGGGAAGCTACAGATAAATTTTTATAGCCATTGCACCAACTGGTTATTAGTATATGAATTGGTATTGGCATCAGCATCAGCCTTGATTTTGGTCTGAATATGTGCTCAATCCACTCAGGAGTTGGTACTTTATCGAAGACATGGTGCAAATCAGACTTGGAACTTGTGTGCAAAGTGGCAACATGGGCATTACAGATCGGTTTCAGCGACAGCATCAGCATTGCCATGGGCATTGGGTGTTGGCACCAGTCTCAGCCTTGGCTTTTGTTTGAGCACGTTCTGAACCCACTCAGTTGGGTGGTCTTTCATTGAGTACAACACCCATAGTATTTTACATACAACTTGTTGTAGCAGTAGCCAATTGTGGGTGCATCAGAATACACATCATTATCGGCATCAGCATAACACTGTTCTGAACTTGGAGGACATCACACTCTACCACACATTCCTTAATAGTCCTTACGGAGTCCTTGATTTCCTCACCATAGAAACTTTTTCCTTAAGGAGTGACTAAGGAGTCCTTGGTCCTCCTAAGGACTCCTGACCAAGGAGTGACTAAGGAGTCCTCAAGGAGTCCTAAAGGAGTCCTCTGAGGAGTGTTCCTCCTTGAAGGAGTCCTCAAGGAGTCCTTGAGGAGGATTCCTCCCCAATTAGCATTCCCCAAAGTTCTCATTACATGTTTATTAATTATTATTATTGTTTGTATTATTTAATGAGGTGGTATGTGCCAAATTAGATAGTGCATTGTGGCAGGTTTATATACCTTTATTTGGTGCACAGACCATTTGTGGAAACACGTCAACAAACGAGTCACATGACAATCAACAACTCACGTCTCACCAGCAACCTCACATCTCACCACCCAACACCCCCCCACTAACACACATGGCACAATGCCCCCGGCAATGCAGTGCCAGATAAGGGTGGAGACAATGGAGGGTAATGGAGAAAGGATGCAGTGGCAAGTGGCGAGCCCACCCCTGCTGCCCAGGTGAGTTTTTTTATTTCATTTATTTCGTGTCTTTTACATATCATTCACACCAGCCCACAGGTCCACCACAGCTGTGGCAATGGCAGCAGCAGCAACAGCAGCAGCAGTGGCAATGGAAGCAGCAACAACGGCAGCAACACCAGCAGCAGCCCAGTTGCAATGACCGATGGAATGACCAATAACGGAACGGCGAGAGCAAGGACAGTGAGGGATGATGAAGCCAACAACAATGAGGGTCAAGGACAGTGAAGGATGAGGACCACACAGCAGGGAGTGGTGAGCCCACCCTCGCTGCCCCGGTGAGTTTTTTATTCATTTTTTTGTGTCTTTTGCTTATCATGCATGCCCACACCGGCCCACAGGTCCACCGCTGTAGAGACTCAACGTCCCTCTGAGTCCATATCATTAATATATCACGAATCCGGACGAACCCGATGCTTCCAAACGACTCCCATTCCAACCCGATGTAACCTGACCTGACCTGACCTGACCTGACCGACGTGACCCGACGTATGCCGCTTTGTCATGGCCGCTTTCGAACCAAATCCGGTAGTCTCATAAGCCTGGACTTCCAATTATAAGAGACAGATCTCATCGGACTTGATTCCCAACTTCAGACTTACCTTATATACCCATCCCCTCGTCCTTTCAGAGATATGTAGGACATTTTACATCTTTTTCATGGATATTCCTTTTCCCCTCCATTTTCCTGTCTTCGTCGCATTGCAACCCCCCTTTCCACATCCCCATTCCAGCTTTTCTTTGTAGTTTCCATCGGCCGAAGTAGACATGACTGAAAGTAGACTACACACACATGTACTATAAAAACGGTCCCCGACGACTGTACAAAAAAGAGAGATACCCTTAGTCCCCATTTCCTCATAGTCAGAGTAATCTTTTAATCACTTCAAATGCTCATCCTTGTAGACCCTTAGCTTTTTGGAGTTCACCTCGTTGTCTTTATCATTATTCCATTATTTGTTCATCATTTCCGACCCAACCCGACCTGCCATACCTGACATCGTTGGCATTGTCGGGTTCTTCGTTATTTATCCGTTTTCACTCCGTTCATCGCCGGATTCATCGTTATTTGTCTAGTTTTACATGGCGGCTTACATTTTTACTTCCATTTCCACTTCCTTTACTGTTATTCCTGACACTGATTGTCCACAGTCACTTCTACGCTGACACTCCTAGGTTAGGATCTTCTTTATTGTTCCGAAGCCACCCTGAAGCCACATCTACACCATGGCCATGACAGCGCCCACCCCAGGCCACTGTGGGGCACAAAAAGGACTTGGACGTGGCAGCAGTGCAGCAACGGCAGTACTGGCAATGGCTGCAACAGCAGCAGCAGCACATGGGCGACAGCGGCAGTGGCAACAACAGGAGCAGACCACAGCAGCAGCAGCAATGACGCCAGACAATGATGACCCTCCCCCTCTCCCTTTACCCTTGCCCTCTCTCTCCCTCCTTTGACCTTGCCCCCACTCCGTCTCCCTCCCCCCTCCTTCCCCTTCCCCTTCCCCCTTCCTTTCCCTCTCCCTTCCCCCTTCCTTTCCCTCTCCCTCCTTCCCCTCTCCTTTTCTCTCCTTTTCCCCCTCCTCTCTCCTTTTCCCATTCTTCCTCCCCTTTCCCCCTCTATTTTTTCTTCTCCTGTCTTAGTTTTAATTGTTTAATTACAGCCGTTTTTATTGCGATTTTCATAAATGATGACATTTTAAAAATAAATATTTCAAAGTCAAGGACCCAGGTTAAAATTGATAACTGGTGGAATACTGCACCAATGCACATAGTTTCAGAGAGGAAGTTTGTCTACCTTTAGAGGAGTATCTTTCTCTCTATTTACATTTTTAAATTCTTGTATATGGAGAGAGTTATAGGTGAATCATTAATTTGAGTCACTCCAACTTGTACAATGAATATCTCCACAACAAATG
>OY744462.1:6856941-6916381 GCA_963556145.1 Hygrocybe punicea | reverse complement strand
CCTTCAAAAATAGAACAAGTTTCTCCCCACAACCATGTCAATCCAAGCATTTGTTGTGGAGATATTCATTGTACAAGTTGGAGTGACTCAAATTAATGATTCACCTATAACTCTCTCCATATACAAGAATTTAAAAATGTAAATAGAGAGAAAGATACTCCTCTAAAGGTAGACAAACTTCCTCTCTGAAACTATGTGCATTGGTGCAGTATTCCACCAGTTATCAATTTTAACCTGGGTCCTTGACTTTGAAATATTTATTTTTAAAATGTCATCATTTATGAAAATCGCAATAATGATCTTGGCACTTTTTGAAAAATTTTGATTAAAAGAAACAATATGGACTTAGTGAAATTTTCTGTGCTCTATCTTGTATCTCATGAAATACTGCATGGATTAACATGGTTATAGAGGGAAAGTTGTACTGTTTCTCAAGGGCTATCTACTTCTATAACTACATTTGGACAATATTTAGTATTTGGTGACTTGTAGATGAAACAAAAGGTAAACCAGTACTTTTTGACACCCAAAATGATATTGTCAAATTATGCCATCAAATGAAAAAGATTGTAGGGAGAAACTTCTTCAGTTTTTCAAGGGCTAGAAGTACAAATACCGTGTTTTCCTTCATTTTTGTCCTTGGAGCCAACATTTAAAATTCATGTAATATTTCAAGCCTAATGCAGACAAACATAGTACAGATGCAATGTTGGCTCCAAGGACAAAAATGAAGGAAAACACGGTATTTGTACTTCTAGCCCTTGAAAAACTGAAGAAGTTTCTCCCTACAATCTTTTTCATTTGATGGCATAATTTGACAATATCATTTTGGGTGTCAAAAAGTACTGGTTTACCTTTTGTTTCATCTACAAGTCACCAAATACTAAATATTGTCCAAATGTAGTTATAGAAGTAGATAGCCCTTAAGAAACAGTACTAGGGTTGACCACGGGTCTCGGACGGGTTGGCTCAGCTAACACCGCACCCGCACCCGCCAAAACCGCACCCCCAACGGGTTCAACCCATACCTGTCTCCTCTAACCGCGGTGGTGCTGCGGTGGTATTACCACTACCTCGCGCTGACCACACTGATGTCAATTGACACCAGTTGGGGTGCACGAGGTGGAGTGACCGCAAATACGACCAACCTGTGTCTCAAACACAGGTTGGTCGTGTTGTACGCATCCTGTCGCGTCGTCGTCACGTCTTCGGCGCGTGTCGTTGTTAGTGAGAGCCGGGGCATTAACGAGAGGTGGGAGACATTGCCGAAGGGTGCCAAGTTATTGACGCGAGAGTGGGAGACGTTGACGAGGGGGTCGGTGGGAGACCGAGAGGCCGAGATGTTGACGAAGGGGCGAGGGGGTAGGAGATGTTGATGATGGGGTGCCAAGACGCGGTGAGGGCGTTGTTGTTGTTGTTGTCGTGTTGTTGTCGTAGTTTACAAAAGAAAATAATGAAACTAAAAAGAATGGCATCAGCAATGATATAATGACAAAAGACACTGAGACGTACCTGACAGCCAGAGGGTGGGTACACCACCTCTCTGGCTGGCTTCTTTCCTGCCTTCCCATTGTGTTGTGGTTGTTGTTGTCGTCAGGGTGTTAACGAGAGGGCCGGGATGTCAACGAGTGGGGCCGAGATGGCCTCTCGTGGTGCGGTGACATGTCGTGCTCGAGTCAGTGTTGTTGTTACCTGAAAAAAAGGATTAGAATAGTGTTAAATGATGAAAGAAACATACCTGAGGGCGTATGGCCCTATCGTTGTTGCTAACCCATTGAAAACCGTGAAACCGCGGGTACGGGTCACGGTTTGGTCACGGGTGCTGTATTTGGCAACCGTACCCGTACCCACGCAACCCGTTTTGGAAATACCGCGGGTTGACCCATACCCGTGGTCAACCTTAAACAGTACAACTTTCCCTCTATAACTATGTTAATCCATGCAGTAATGAGATACAAGATAGAGCACAGAAAATTTCACTAAGTCCATATTGTTTCTTTTAATCAAAATTTTTCAAAAAGTGCCAAGATCATTAAAAACGGCTGTAATTTGTGAAATATTAAGAATTCTTTGATTTAAAGTTATTATTTAATATTTAAAACAAACTAGCTATTATATGGCAACTGTGTCTGTGGAGTGAAAAGGTAAGAACTGACCTTCAATCCTGTTCAGGACTTTACAGTGTTCAATGGCTCCTTTGAACACTACCAATCCTTTGAACACCCTAATAGAATTGATTCTGTACTGATTTCTACTGCTAAAAAGGGTTCTAATTCCTTCAGTGCATCATCTGAACCTATCTGGACATTGATTTTTATTCAGAACCACCAATAAAATTAGAAACTGAATATTCTCAAAGCAGAGAGAAATCTGATCACTCCTTAAACACTAATGTTTTGATTGTAAAACATTCAAATATTAACAGATTTCTTTGAAAATTGGGATGAGACATCTTTAAATATATGAGCAACCTCTGGTCTGCAGATTTTGTTCAGGATAATTGGCTACTTGTGGCATTTTAGGTTAATTTTTTGTGTTCAAAGGAGCCATTGAATACTGTACCTGAATTGTACTAGAATGAGTGGCAAATATAGAGCATGAAAATATTATAAAACAGATAACATGCCCTTGTGACTTCTAAACCAAAGACACAATTGAATGAGAAAAAAGCAGAATAGCCAGTGAACATGGTGGTTTGAAATTTTTGGCATTGTTCCAATATAATTACAACTTGACTCTGGGCCTTTCATCAGTTCATCCTTACAGAATCCATCTTGTGTTCATCTTGTACATGTGGACTAGCCAAATTTTGAAAAGGACTGAAGGTAAACTGAAGATGGACTTCATCTGGGCTTGGTACATTTTAGGTGAACTAAAATGGATATTGTGGAGATGGTGGACTCCTACTACATCTCTATTGATCCAAACTTATTGATCAATTGGATTCAACTTGCTGTCAAGTTGGATCATGTGGTTCTAACCATTGTACACATTTTGTGGAGTGGACTCTTACCACTACATTAAAGACTCTGGTGCCAAAATGGCATAATCCAGCACCTCTTGTAGAAACAGAAATGGAACTTAAGGAGCATTGTGAGTGTGCTTTGAGCACTTGAAGAAGTGATCTTCTTGTGGAAAGTATCCATTTCCAACTCCAATGTATGACTCTGAACACTGTAGATGCGGGTTCAGGGTGGCTTTGGAAGATAAAGTGATCCTAACCTAGGGTGTCAGCATGAAAGTGACTGTGGATAATCAGTGTCGGGAATAATAGTAGTAAAAATGGAAATGGAAGTAAAATATCAAGCCACCATGTAAAACTGGACAAATAACAATGAATCTGGCAATGAACAGACTGAAAATGGATAAATAACGATGAACCCGATGATGCTGACGATGTCGGGTACGGCGGGTCAGGTTGGGTTGGGTCGGAAACGGTGAATGAGTAATGAAACAACAATAAAGACAATGAAGTGAACTATAAAAAGTTAAGGATCTAGGTGGACGAGCATTTGAAGGGATTAAAGAAGATTCTGACTGTAGGAAAATGGGGACTAAGGGTATCTCTCTTTGTACAGTCGTCAGGGACCGTTTTTATAGTACATGAGTGAGTAGTCTACTTTCAGACTTGTCTACTTCGGCTGATGGAAACTACAAAGAGAAGCTGGAATGGGGATGTGGAAAGGGGGGTTGCAAAGCGACATAGACAGGGAAATAGAAGGGAAAACGAATATCCAAGGAAAAGATCTAAAATGTCCTACATATCTCCGAAAGGACGAGGGGATGCATAAATAAGGTAAGTCTGAAGTCAGAAATCAAGTCCTATCAGATCCATCTCCTATAATTGGAACTCCAGGGCTTATGAGGCTGCTGGATTTGGTCCAAAAGCGGCCATGACAAAGCGGCATATGTCAGGTCACATCAGGTCACATCGGGTCATGTCATGTCGGGTTACGTCGGGTTGGAATGGGAGTCGTTTGGAGGTGTCGGGTTTGTCCGGATTCGTGAGATATCGACAATATGGACTCAGGGAGATGTCGGGTCTCTACAATGCATATGAGCAGTGGAATACTCAGTTGTGTAGCTTTGAGTCAATTCTCAACAGAATGACTATTATTGCCGTTTTCAGAAAGGTTGTCACATCACGCGTAACACGCGACTTTTGTCACTCTGGCACACGAAACATCGGTGAGCTGTTTCTCATCCAATTCTCAACATTTCCGTCTAATTCTTTCTGTTCTGTCATCCCCTCATCCCTCTCCAGGTGCACAACCAACTTTCAGGCCCCATTTCTCAAGTATGGGCACGATCAAAATTTGGGCCTTGTCACCCTCTCGGAGAACATTTCTGGTGCATCGTGGGGAGATACCAAGCTGGAATTGGGCCGAAATAACCCAGGTATGTCCTCCCCAGATGCCCATGTAGTTTTTGTGCTGAATCACTTGAATTTTCACCGTAGGAAAACCCAGATGTCACCCAACGCCGCCCTGACGCTGTGAGCGTATCTGCATTACCTAGTGGAGAGATGTTGTCCAGGAACTATATGGAACCTTTCATGGTATGTCTACCCCAGGTGCATGCGTCGCCATAAGCTGACCACACTCAGTACTCGGCTTTACAGGCGGCTTGGAACCTCTGTACTACACTATCCACCTCTGGCCATTTTTCTCGACATCTATCTGTTCGGTTTGTGCACGGCTAGTCTATTATTTGTATACGAGACCTGTATGATGTAGTTTTTACCTGAATAATGATCCTTTCGCTGTTGAACTTGACACTGCCACATTAGGTATCCAAAGCCAACGTTGATCTTCTGAAACGACTCCGAATCACTATGCCACGAGGCAAACGAATCTCTGAAGACCTATGCTGGGCAATTGTTCGGATGGCACCCTGTGAAGATCTCGACAAAATCGCCGCTTACACTGGCATAAGCCGACGACAAGTCCTCAGGATTCTGGCTCAACATCGCTCAACTGGCCAAGTTTCTAAGCCATTGGTGGACCAGCGGCTGATTGGAAGGCGTCGTCATTTGACCTCTGAGGAGGTTTCAGTATGTCATTGCTTGAGATCGTTGATGTATTGACCAAAATTCCCATCAGTTCCTCCAAGGTTGTATCAATGATAACTGTGACGCGTACCTCGAAGAACTTCGCGACCAGCTTCAGCTGAGCACCCAGAAATCAGTATCCTTATCCACGATATGGAGAGCCTTGCACCGTAGTGGGCATACTATGAAAAAGGTCAGTTTCCTTTGTTTTTAGCTATTCTAACTGACGATTTTGATAATTCTACACAGCTGACGAAGGTAGCTATTGAGAGGAGCGCTCTGCTGCGTGCCGAATATATACAAAGGGTTGGCCTTCAGTATCAAGCTGAGCAGCTAGTATTTGTAGACGAGAGTGCCTGTGATCGGCGCACAACGTACCGGGGCCGCGCTTGGGCGATTCGGGGCCAGCGTGCTGTCAGAAAAGCCTTTTTCATTCGGGGCAAACGGTATTTTGTTTCTTTATCTATTCGAGATCAGTAGCTGATACCAGTGATTCAAGATATTCCATACTTCCTGCCATTTCCCTCGATGGGATATTGACCGTGAAGATTGTCGAAGGGTCATTCAACACGTCTCGCTTCGCCGAATTCATCGAAGAGCTGCTTGAGCGGATGAATCCTTTTCCTGAGGTCAACTCCATCATTGTAATGGATAACTGCCGCATCCACAAGTCCAATCTAATTGCCGAAATGATCGAGGAAAGGTATGTCATTGATCCTGCTTCCTTGCAGGTACTCATTGGATTATAGGGGTATGCGAATCGAATTTCTCCCCCCATACTCACCGGATTTCAACCCGATTGAACTGGCGTTCTCGGCAATCAAGTCCAACATCAGGCGGAAGGGCAACATAGTGCGTGCAGTGATGGAAACACCTGACCAGCAGGCTGAGGTCTTTTGCCAACTGTGGGAATCGGTGCACACAGTGACAGCAGACGATGCGGAGGCTTTCTATCATCACTGTGGATATTTGTAGCTACATCTGGCAAGACTGATGGAGGAATATTTTGTTGTACTGTGTAATTGTGCAATTATCAATGTCTTTTCTTTGACATCTGTTGAGGGACTTCATTGCTTTGTAACCTTTGTGGAGGGTTGAGACCTTCATCAGAAAATCCTTGTTTTGTTTGGGTAAAATTGTACATTGATAAGGATTATTGAATATGGCCTGTGGAGCTGGACCCTAGTTTGCTTGTTAAGGGGAGGAGCCAGGCACAAGTATCAAAGGGCATCACTGCCATTCTTTTTCAGGGAAAATGAGTTGGCACCAAGGCCTACCAGCAATACAACAACCAGCTCATCAATGGGAGTTAGTATTCCCTGCTTTGAGTGAAGTAATAGGGGGTTTCACACATCCCCAACTCGGCCCCAACTTCGGTCCGACTTCAAACCCGACTTGAGGTCCTTTTTGGGCAATTTTTTGTCAAGTTGGGGCACAAGTTGGGGCACGAAGTTTGAAACGAAGTTGTACTCGGGAGCACGATTTCAATCCCCAACTTCATGTGTCCCAACTTCAGCCACAACTCGACCAGAATTGCCTAAACGAGACTCCGCAACTCAGCGAGTTGGGGCAAAGTTGAGGCAAAGTTGAGGCTTGAGTTGGGGTCGAGTTGGGGATGCGTGAAACCCCCTAATGGTCTATGATGGCAACACAGGATGTTCAAAGGGCATCACTGCTGTTCATAGAGAAGGAGTTGGCACCAAGGCCTACCAGCAATACAACAACCAGCTCAACAATGGGAGTTAGTATTGCCTGCTTTGAGTCAAGTAATGGTCGACGATGGCAGAGCAGGATGGTCAATGGGCATCATTGCCGTTCAGAGAAAAGGAGTTGGCAACAAGGCCTACCAACAGTACAACAACCAGCTCATCAATAGGAGTTAGTATTGCCTGCGTTGAGTCAAGTAATGGTCAACGATCACAATACAGGATCATCAAAGAATATCACTGCCAGTCATAGGAAAGGAGTTGGCACCAAGGCCTACCAACAGTACAACAACCAGCTCATCAATGGGGGTTAGTATTGCCTGCGTTGAGTCAAGTAATGGTCTACGATCGCAATACAGGATCGTCAAAGGGCATCACTGCCAGTCAAAGGAAAGGAGTTGGCACCAAGGCCTACCAACAGTACAACAACCAGCTCATCAATGGGGGTTAGTATTGCCTGCATTGAGTCAAGTAATGGTCTACGATCGCAATACAGGATCGTCAAAGAGTATCACTGCCAGTCGTAGGAAAGGAGTTGGCACCAAGGCCTACCAACAGTACAACAACCAGCTCATCAATGGGGGTTAGTATTGCCTGCGTTGAGCCAAGTAATGGTCTATGATCACAATACAGGATCGTCAAAGGGCATCACTGCCAGTCGTAGGAATGGAGTTGGCACCAAGGCCAACCAACAGTACAACAACCAGCTCATCAATGGGAGTTAGTATTGCTTCCTTTGAGTCAAGTAATGGTCCACGATGATATCTTTGGTCTCTTCCATTGGCCCAGCTACTTTTCCACCTTGCATCATTTTATGTTTTGCCTGGTCTTCCTCTCTTCACTTCGCAGTCAGCTAATTGCCTCTGCTTATGACTTGTGGCCTTACCAATTTTCATATTCAACCGACACACACTGTCCCATCTACATTGAAATTTCATCCACCCTGCTCATCTCAGTGCAACTCAGTCTCCCATCATTCATGTTGTACCACCCCCTGCTGCTGTAGTCACCAATCATGAAACCCCAGCCCCTTGGTCCATTTCTATGTGTCCTTCATTTATCACCTATTTTAATCCTGCTCTTACATAAAGGAATTGAGACAAGGTGATAGGCAAAAAAATCACAGAGGAACACCCAATCCTGCTGCTGACCTTGATCGAGATGGTGGTTCACCCCTCCAAACTTCCTGTATCACTCATTGCCAGGATGGCAAGATCTACACCACTAGCAATGCACCTGCAGTGGTGTGAATGTTCCTCAATTGGTTTTTGTTGTAATACCTGCTTTCCCTCTACTCAGTCAGCCAGACTTGACTAAGATCACCATTCAGTTACAGTGAGGTCGTGGGTGATCATGGCCCAACATCTCACGCACGGACCCCTCATCACGTCACAAACACAAATGGCCAATAGCTAATAACTTGAGGTAGCTGTAGCTGGTAGCTGGTCATCAGCCTTAGCTTAGCCAGACCTCGGCTAAGCTAAAACTGGCTAGGCTACTGGCTACTTGCCTTAGCTGTGGTAATACTAGAGCTGGATGTATTATTCCAGGTACTTTGTAATTCAAGGGACCCATCATTGATGCCAACTTGTAAGGCTCCAGGTAAGAATTCCCCACCCAGGTCAGTGACATCAACACAGTAGTTGTGTTCAAATTGTTTGTCCAATAATCCATAGGTCTTAACATATTTATGCTCTATGAACACTCCATCCATTCCATCCTCACCATACATAAGGCAAGCTGCCCCATGATTGCCAAGATATATTTAATTTTCAATGATCCCAACTTTCTGCATTCTGAGAAACCAAACAGCAACACTATATTGATAACTACAAGTCTGTTGAAGACATTGTAGGACTATCTACACACATACTAGAAAGAAAATGTTTCACTACTGCCCATTATTTCCTGTTGGCCCTCTCAGCTTTCTTGATACGATCCGTGTCCTTCTGCGCAAACTTGAGAATTCGTTTCGCGATTCCAATTGGGATATTGCAAACGGTCGAGAAATGGGTGATAGTCTCATTAGCAAGACCTTCACCGGCAAGCTCGTGGATGCGCCTGAACCCATTCGCCCGGATGGCATCAGTATACTGGGAAAAATTATCTCCATCGACGCCCCGAGCACTGGAGTCGAGTGCAGCAAGCCAAGTGGGGATGGCTGGGAAGACATTGGGGATGTCATCGAAATCTATGCTGTCTGAGCTGGGGATGTGCGGCCCATCACGTCGGGAGCGAGATGATTTTTTGGGTACGGCCGATGGAGGGGTGTACGGGGAATAGTGGTGCCTCGATCCACCATATGGAGGTGGCATCTGAATGATGATCGGTTGAGCCGCACCGCTTGTAGCAGCAACTTGAGCGGGTTTCGCATTTACGTGCCGGCGAGAGGAAGCATTGCCAAGCTTCAACTGGACAGGTGGCGAGATGGTCGAATCATACGAGCCGTTTGCCTGACGTGGACTACAATGAGTCTCGTTAAGCAATAAATAAATGGGGGACTCACGAGAAGCATGCCCCAGAGACTTAGATCAGTTATTTGTAAGGTGTAGTGATGGCCCTCCGGATATTTGACACAGGGTTTGCCGTCGTGAAGAGGACATTTGAGGTTCTCCGTAATCTCGGCAATGTAATCGGCGGATGTCTTCGACGTTTTCTTCCCCGATTCGGTGTCGTTCCCACTCTCCTCATCTGTGTCCGCTCGTTTCTTCCTCTTGGCCTTCACCTTGTCCAAGCATGTAGTCAGTCCAGTACATAGTATTATCAATTGAAAATTTACCTTGTCCTTCTTATCGTCTGCCCGTCTCTTTCCACCCTTGCAAGACGTTTCGCGTTGATCGACGAGAATAACCTGAAATGCCTTCTTTTTACCTTTAGCCTTAGCCATCTGATTCAACTCTGTCTGTGCGGCATCGAATAACGCAGCAAGTTGAGTTGCTTTGGTGAGTAGGAGAGGTCGCGCCTTGGCAGTCCATGTGCTAAACTTATAGGCCACCTCGAGTTCGGAACGCCGAATATCCATCACATCGGCAACCTCGCTACAAAACATACTCCAAGTGATGTCGGATGAAAAATTTTGTACGTCGGATGCGGTCCCGATAGGGATATTGAATTCGAGGCAGAGAACTTCTGTAAATTAGCGTAAGCGTAGGAAATATGTGAATAAAAAACCAGAAAACCATCGGGTTCGGGATCAGCATCAGAATCCGAGCTGAAGCCTTTGACGACGTCAAATTCTTCATTGCGTTTTGCGTCCGCAGCCCCAGCTGGCCCAAGAAGCTTTTTGACAAGGATGTTGACATCGTCGGCGTCTCGCTCGTTGTCGGAGCCAGGAGGTGGATTGTATACCTCGTCGCGATCTAGCACTTCGACATCCGGCTCCGAGTCGTCTAGTCTGTTGTTGTCGCGCACTTTGTAGGCTGGCGTTGGTTTGGGACGTGTTCGAGGACGAGGGGGCGTAGGGCTTTTGCCAGCCTCAACCGGCAGGTCCTTAGGGACAGGAGCTGCCCGGTGTGCTTTGGGACCTCGGCTTTGTTTTTGTCGAGCGTTCCCCATGCAAGTCGCGATGAAGGATGAAGGATGATCTTCGGCCGTTTCCGCGGTAACACACGATTTGATTTGGCTCTCAAGCAACAAATATATTTATATAAGTACAGTACATGTCTCATATACGAAGGATAGACCAGCCGTGCAAAAACAGAACAGATAGATGTCGAGAAAAATGGCTGGAGGTGGATAGTATAGTACAGAGGTTCCAAGCCGCCTGTAAAGCCGAGTACTGAGTGTGGTCAGCTTATGGCGACGCATGCACCTGGGGTAGACATACCATGAAAGGTTCCATATAGTTCCTGGACAACATCTCTCCACTAGGTAATGCAGATACGCTCACAGCGTCAGGGCGGCGTTGGGTGACATCTGGGTTTTCCTACGGTGAAAATTCAAGTGATTCAGCACAAAAACTACATGGGCATCTGGGGAGGACATACCTGGGTTATTTCGGCCCAATTCCAGCTTGGTATCTCCCTGCGATGCACCAGAAATGTTCTCCGAGAGGGTGACAAGGCCCAAATTTTGATCGTGCCCATACTTGAGAAATGGGGCCTGAAAGTTGGTTGTGCACCTGGAGAGGGATGAGGGGATGACAGAACAGAAAGAATTAGACGGAAATGTTGAGAATTGGATGAGAAACAGCTCACCGATGTTTCGTGTGCCAGAGTGACAAAAGTCGCGTGTTACGTGTGATGTGACAACCTTTCTGAAAACGGCAATAATAATAATAATTTCAACTGGTTTTTGCATACTATGCCTTTCATGCATAGTCAAAATATAATAGAAAAGTAAAAGGAAAAACAGATGAGGGAATAGACTTTGATGATAATGAAGAAGAAGAAGAGGCAGATATTGAAATAGACAGAGAGGATTGACTGGATTGGAGTGACTGATAACTTTGGTCAATATGACTTTATATTAACTGATATGAGTCAGAATGGGGGTTCAAGCAAATATGCATTCTGGTGAAAGACCCAGGATATAAGTTGTCATCTTTGGAGAAGATAATCCATGGCTCAAAAAGTGGTTCATAAAACTCAGCCTTATGATCAGATTAGAAAGCTGTTGATCCAGTAGAGTCCAATTACTTCATGGCCATTGAATAGGATATGGCATGGGTATGGGTAAATCCATCTGTGGGTATCCGTACCCACCATGGATTGGGTACGGATACAGATTCTGGTATCTGTCAGCTTTAAAACAAGCTCCAGAACAAGCAAAACGGTCAAGAATTGACTGAGACACAGCTAAAACACTGTTTGGGGCCTATTTCCACCATTTCTTAACCATTTCAGGTCATCCTTGGCTTGTTTTCATCCAGGATCCATGGGTAAAATCCGTGGATTTTTACCTGTACCCTTGGGGGGTATGGATATGGATTGAAAAATTTGTATCCATGGATTACCGGTGCCATTGCCTACCTTTGATTCAATGATGTGGAAACAATCTGGCCTCTCATGGACTGGTGATTGTTTAGCCAAGTTTGGAAATATCATTAATAATAGGACCACCAGGTGTATATGGATAGTCCTGCTCCATAGACAGTGATGGAAGAGAGTGGAAATAGAGTAAATCAAGTGATACAAATTTTAGAGTCTGAAGTACATGCATTAAACTATGTGCTATATATATGTGAATAGAGATTGAGATAAAGCCTGTGTACCATGGACAAGGAAATGGATATAGGAAAAAAGAGAATTGAAAGGAAGGTGACATATGAGGAAATGAAAATGTTATGTGCCTTGAAATGGTGAAGGAAACATATATGAAAAGCAATGCTGTTCATAAGATGTAAGCCTAATAACTTAGTGGAGTGGAAACATGAGTGTGTCACAATGATGACAAAGTAAGGCAGGAAAAGGAAAAGAAAAGACAGGAGTGAAGAAATACCTTAACAGCTATTTATTATCTTGTTGTATATTTGAATATACTAGAAATGCAGCAATAAAGTGAACAAATTTACGATGTTTTGCAAGGAATCCACTTGGACTTCACTTAGACTCAAATCTGACTTTACCCGACCAAATATGGAGCATGGGAAAATATTGCCTAATTTGGTTAGCATGCCCATTGTATATCCAATCCCATATGTAGTGTCAGATTTGTTTTATTTACAAAATTGAGTGAGAAAAATGCAAAAAAGTCAAAAAAAGCCAGTGCTTTGCAAAACTCAGCAGAATTCTGAGTGGATTCCTCATTGTAAATAAGCATACCCCATGAAAACTCACAAAAATGACCATTCAAAGTGAAATTTACTCAGAATTGAGGAGTCCTTGAGGAGTCCTTGAGGAGTCCTAAGGAATATGTGGGAGAGTGCAACATACAGCAATACCTTGGTAACATTATACTCTGCACTCAGGATTTCATATACAAACTGGGAAAGCCCATTGCTGGTGCAGCTATTGAGAGACTCCTGAAGGCCCAGTCACTTGTTCCAACAGTAGTATGTACCATCAGCCTACATCTTAGGTTCAGAGGCTAATCCTCATCAATAGAATGCTTTGGCAGAGAGGCTTGGCCCCTTCAGCTTCAACCCCTTCTCAATGCTCATTGTTGACTTGATGCATGAGTTTGAATTAGGGGTGTGGAAAGCAGTTTTCAAACACTTGATTCGCACTTTATATGCTGAGGCTCCTGCTAGAAGACTAGTAGCTGAACTAGATTCAAGGTTGGTGAACACCAGCCTTGCTTTGCATCATCTGCTAACTGCAGGATCAGGTTCTGACAGATTCCTAGCTTTGGCTGTGACACCATCCATCGTGTCTCAAATAATGCCTCTGAAATGAAAAAATTGGCAGCCCAGAACTTTGAGGATCTCTTACAGGTATCATTGGTCAAATGAGATATGTAGTGCCTTTAATTGGGCCCTTTTCTCTAGTGTTCCATACCAGCTTTCAAAGGGCTTCTACCTGAACCTCCTAATGCAATAATCATGACACTGCTCTTTTGGCTTGCAGAGTTGCATGCCCTTGCCAAGCTTTGAATGCATGCCGAATCTACGCTCACCAGTTTGAAGAACATCACGATGGTACTTGGTAAGGAGATGCATAATTTTTGTAAAATGACCTGCTGCCTTCAAAACTGTAGAGCTGGTGAAAGAGGTAGCAGCTCGAGGTCACCAGATGAAATGCAAGGCTACAAAGCAGCATGCAACTTCAGGTGTATCCAGTGCTTCAACCACAAAGCCAAAGGCCTTCAACCTCCTGATATATAAGTTTCATGCCCTTGGTGATTATGTGAGGACTATCTGTGAATTTTGCATGGTGGATTCATACACTACTCAGATTGTATGTGTATGTGTCTATCATTGTGTTATTATAACTCATCTTGATTTGTTACTCGTCATCATCTAGGGAGAACTGGCACACTGGCTAGTCAAATGATTATATGGACACACAAACAAAAATAAAGCTATGAAACAAATTGCAAGGCATGAATGGTGTTGTGCTTGGTTGCAATGAGCTGTAGAAGCAGCAAAATTAGCAGCCAAGAGGAATGATTCACACCTGCATCTCATTGGCATACATGATTCACTTCCCATCACAAGTCCTGATATGCATCACCACATCTCTGAATCCAACAACTTCCCTTGTAATATTTTCTCCTTATACATAAATTTCCTCATGATCCAGCCATGAAGGTTTGACCAGTTGCATTCATCTATTACCCTAATAACCATATATCTTTAGGAGTTTATCCCAAAGCTTAAAAATCATTTACTAGCTTAACTTTTAAACTTGGACCAATACAGTGAGGACCACGATTTCACAGATGAAGATCGACAGGCAGTTCTGATTGTTGACGATTGAATTTATGCAACAAAGGTCTTGCCTTTGACTTACACCACTTATGATGTTCACAGGGACCAAGATTCTCTCAACCCACATACTCATGGGGATGTTATGGTTCTTTCCCAAGAGGACGACCCTGAATTGCATCCATACTGGTATGCCCATATAATTGGTATCTTCCATGCATGAGTACTACATACTGGCCCTCAAGCTACAAATCAATCTCTTCAGCATATTGAATTCTTATGGGTTCATTGGTTTGGCACCAAGCCAAACTACACAGCCGGTTTTCATGTCATTCAGCTGCCCATGATTGGATTCATACCTGACTCTGACTCTCAGGCATTTGGGTTCCTAGACACTTCCCTTGTGATCCAGGGTAGTCACTGCTAATATCTAAGCTGTTGTTGCTATCATCCTCAGTGGTACCTTCAGCACATTCATTCATTTGTCCTTCCATGCCAGGTTCACAAATATCATCAATGTCTTCATCAACATCAATATCTGAGTTGTCATTGTCACCTGATGTCTGGTGGCCAATGCTACCACCAAGGTAGCACATAAATATATCCCTGTCAATGAAGCTGAACATGTAGTATCAGTTGCGGTAGGTTTATTGCAATGGAGGAGGACATACATATTTACATAGAAGTGAGTGAAGTCGTCAGCTTTGCCCAGAGGTCAGCCAGCAGTTCTTGTTGTTCTTAACAATGAAGAAGTGTGGCCATTTTTGAACACAGGCAAAAGATGACACAGATTGGTCATCAGAATCTGATAGTCAAGCCAGCAGTAATCAAGAAGACAACTCCGAGAGTGGTGTTGACTTAGGTCTTGAAGGAGGTAACAATGAGGACCCAGACTAGTTTTCTTTTATTCTAGTACTTTTCTGTTCTGTCTATGGGCTTTGTGCTGTCTACCTTCACAATGTCAAGATAAGAAAAAGCAATATTTATTCATTTATTGTAAATAAATATTTAATTAGATTGCAATATATATATTTACATAATAAACTAATAAATCTCTGCCTAAGCAGAGTTGCATAGTTCCTCTGTTAAGAAGATAAGTTGGCATATATGAGTGCCAGAAACCCATACCCATGGACATGGGTTGTAACACACAATTGTAAAGAGGTCATGCACAGACCATTTGGCAATGTTTGGCAAAATGGACATTATATATTGTCCACTTTTGGTACTAAGTTTGGGACTTTCAACCCACGCCGGTGAAGTCACGTGCAAACGAATACACAACACGAACACAACACGAAAATCGACAACGCACCGTCACCACCACCGCCCAAGCCCACCACACACCGCGCGCACCGTCAACGCCCCTGCCAAGCATGCTATACACCGTAAATGCTATACACCGTAAATGCCCATTGCACACCGTTCACCACCAACTCCACCTCTCACCGCAATGGCCCACGGTTCACCAAAGCCGCCCATTCACCGCTATCGGCCACCATTAATGCCCACTATGCACCGCTCACCACCAACGCCAGCCCACCATTCACAACTATAGGCCACCGTTCACCACCGATGGCCCACCATTTACCACTATAGGCCACCGTTCACCACCAACTCCACCGCTCACCGCGACGGCCCACGGTTCACCACCAAAGCCACCCATTTACTGCTATAGGCCACCGTTCACGGCTGTAAATGCCCACTATGCACCGCTCACCACCCACGCCAGCCCACCATTTACCACTATAGGCCACCGTTCACCACCAACTCCACCGCTCACCGCGATGGCCCACGATTCACCACTAAAGCTGCCCATTCACCACTATCGACAGCCCACTGTTCACCAACGCCACCCGTTCACCGCTATAGGCCACCGTGCATGGCTGGCAGCTGCCAACGCCGGCCCCATGCACCATTCGCAACTCAGGCCCATTGCCCACCATCAATGCCACCTCGCAACCTCTCACCGAAGCTCACAGTTCCACCGTCACTCACACAGCATTGGCAGTAAAATTACTGTGCATGTATTATGACCAGAATTACAATGTTATCGAATGCTATGAGACTGTGTGCGTTTCTCTTTTAATTGCTTTGGGAATGTAGGGAAGTCCTTCAGCGCGTGTGTCTCTGCCTCATCAGCAGTGGGAAATTTCATAACAGGTGAAGTGGAAACTTTACAAGTGAGATAGGGTATGTCAATTCCATTTGGTACCTGCTGTTCAAGAAACCGAGAGCGAAGGTGTGGGCTGATGTATGGCGCAGCAATTTGATGGGCGTTAGGGTTTGTTGAGACATTGAGGAAGTTGCGAACACAGTTGGAAAGGTGGTCCTCGGCAAGGAGGAGCTCCTGCCATGCTATCGCCTCCAAGTTTGAATGAGGTAAATTCAGGTCTGCTTCGTGGCCAGTGTCAGGGCTCTTCAACGAGAGAAGATTCCAGTCAAGTTCTTCAAGTTCGTCAGGAGGAGATGCAGATTGAGTGACTCCAGATGGAAATAGTAATGAGACGTCGCCAGGGAGGTGCTTGATAATAGAAGCTTCATCAAGTGCGTCGTCGCAGAAAAAAGAGGTGTCACTGGCAGTGATGTCGGTGTCAGAGTCAGATCCCAGTTCAATTATCATGCCAACCCGTCCCTCAAGTAGCTCCACGTCATCTAGTTTAAGCTCTGAGACTTCGGGCTCCTCGCTGCATGCATCATCCTCATCGTCCTCGACAAGCTGGTGGAGAAAATCCTCTTCAACTTTGTCTGTGAGTTCAGAAACGATGGTGCTGGTATCTGGAATGATTTGTTTTGATACCGAATGAAGAAGACTGATGGCGGGAGGATCTGACACTTGTTTTGGAATAGCATAACGCATTTCAGATAAATAGATGGTTTGAGCATTGCGTTCATTGTACTCGTTGAAAAAATCTGGCATGACTTTTGTGATCATGGTAAGAATCCATGTGTCGATGCGAGGAAGTCGTCCTGAACACAGGTAAGAGGCATAATATTTGCCCTTGATTCGGCCATTGAAAGATTCCAGGTGGTTGGTTGTTCTTGCAACCTTTGCAGGTGGGACACCAAGGCGGTGCGCGGCTTCAATCACTCCAGCTTTTGACCAGGACATCCAGAAACTATGAAGTGCGAGATAAGGCTGGAGATAGGCGAGAAATGCTAGCCCACCCTTCGACTGTTTTTTTCGTTGTGGGGTGTTGCAAGAGTTGCCAAGTGAGCGAAAATAGGCCACTTCGTCATTGTATACCTGGACGGCTAGTGTGTATTCAGTGATCTCTTTGAGCAGACGCATCAGAAATTTTCCAAGGCGCTGCCGAACCTCTTGACGATCTTGTCCTTTTGGAACTACCCTGAGGTATCGACCAAGTCCGTTACGCCAAGATTGCCATGTGTGAAACAAGCAAAGAATAAGGAAAACTGACGGCCAGTTTTCTTGGAGTGCCTTTCGCTCCCGGGAGTCATTGTCAGTGTTGCCGACCATCATATCAAAGGCTTTGCCTGCTTGATTCAATCCCATATGTAGTTTGAACTTCCCAAGAAGCTCCGTCAGAATTGTGCCATCGTACGAAGCATGTGTTGCCTTCACATCTTTCAGGGCTGTGAAGAGGATAAAAGCCACTGGGATCCCAGTATTGCAGTCATCAATGGCCATCAGAATAAAGACCAGCAGTTTCGCAGAGCAAACACCAAAGGTACTGTCCATAAGCATTTGTTTTTTGTGCCCGTATTTCCATGCCATCTCTTGTTGCCTCGGAGTCGACAAAATTAAGACAAATCGATCATGATCACCTTCTCCAAGTGGACGGTAAAACAGGCACGAAGATGTAAGCAGGGTCGAAGGTGGTTTTGGATCAGCTCGAAACCAAAGGTCCCGGTTCTGTGCAGCACCTGATCGTTGAGGAATACCATTGTTGCGTGACAGTGTGCGATAAAGTGATGTTGTTTCATATCGAGTAAGAGTGAACCGGTGGTGAATGTTGCCAGCAATTGGTCCCCATCGCTCGGTTGCCCACTTGCGGCAAAGGATTCGAACTTGACTTATTGGCACCATGAGGTCCTGGAGGAGCGACAGTGCGTAGTTTCGTAGATCTGGGTGTAATGGGATTATGGGATTTTTGGCCATCTCCTGGAGCTCCTCACATGCAGGCGAATGCTCCAACATCCCCGATACTTCATTGATGACAAGCAATCTTTTGGCTAGTATATATATGTCAATATCTATTTAGGGAGGTCCTTGTTCCCTGACCATGTGGTACCCCTCTGGGACCCCGAAATAAGGAACTCATCTACAGCGGCTGCAGGCCCTCCCAACAATCAACAATCGCAATAATCGCTACAAATATAATCCCCAGTTCCACAAGAAACAACAAACCCAACAATCACTTAACAATGCGCCAGGCCACGCTCATCACCGGTAAAAACAGCTCCAAGTCGGTAAACCAGGACCCCGTGAACACCAGATCGTCCACTGCCCCCGGTACCCGAAAAAAGAAAGATAACAGACAAGAAGACACCGAAGATGAAGACATCGACTCCCCGGAAGCAGCTAAAGAATACCTCAATGCTAAGTTCCACTCTTTAGAACACAAAGAAAATGATGCCACCATATTATCAGCGATGTTATTTCATCTGGCTACAGGAAATGACCTCTCTGGAAATCACGAAGCAATAGACACTATCAGATCAATTGCCTTCATCCTACTGGACCTCGATCTCGAACTCAAAGCAGCAGCACTATCCAAACAGCTTACAGACAAGCTCAAAATCGACCAACACCAGCTCAACCCTCTCACGAAGGACTTTGACCCGATAGTCGACGCGATCGTAGACAGGATCACCAAGAAAGTCAAAACCAACCTGGAAGCCACCAAGACCCAGCTCCAACAACTTGCCGATAACCTACAGAACTCAACAAACGCAATAGAAGCTACCACGATCACGTATAAAGACGTCCTCATCAATCAAGTAAGACCCCCCCCTCACCATAACACTAAAAACCCATCAATTAGCTCGAGAGAGGCCCTGCAAGCCCGACAAATACTCCTCAACATTAAACCCCCCCATCACGAGGACCTGGAAAAGCTCAGCCATGCAGGCATCCTAAATAAAGCCAACCAAATTATCAGTACGAACGGCGCCCCGGAAGGCCAAAAATTCCGTGGCGCAACCAAACTACGCAATGGAGGAGTACTCTTGGAAGCAAATTCAGATCTACTTGTGAAATGGCTACTAACCGATGCCCAACATACGAGATTTACAGATGACTTCGGCTACGGCGCAGAGATCAAGCCACGGTCATATGCAATTATTGCATACTTCATCCCTCTCACATTCGACCCCGAAAACGTAAAACATCTAAGGGAGGTCGAAGAGATAAACGATCTACCGACAAATACCATCACCAAAGCTAACTGGATCAAACCAAAAGAAAAACGCGCTGCAAACCAGACCTGCGGCCACGCCATTTTCACTACCTCCTCACCCGATGTCGCTAACTCCATTATCTCCAAAGGTTTTTACATATGCCACAAACGAATCAAAGCCAACAAATGTAAAAGGGAACCCCTTCGTTGCCTGCGCTGCCAACGCTGGAATCACGTAGCCTCATCGTGCCCAGCCCCGAATGACATATGCGGCACATGCGGCAACAACCACCGAACGGCCAATTGCACCGACAACAATAAACTACACTGTACACCCTGTGGAAAGGATGGCCACGCCAGCTGGGACCGTTCCTGCCCCACCTTCGTCCAAAAATGTAAGGATCTAGACACTAACAATATAGAAAACCGAATGCCCTACTACCCCACGGACGAACCCTGGACTCACGCATTCACACCCCCGGCGAACCGTACACCCAACCCTCACAGACATAGATCACTAAGCAACGAAGACCGTCACTACATTCCTAATACGCATGCTCACCAATTCCCCCCACCCAGACCCAACATCACGCGCATAAACCAAAACCAAAACCATCATAGAGCCCCTTGGGACATACGCCCTCACCTCGCACAAACGACCCTGCCCTTCACTTCAAATGAACGGGCTCCTCCCAATGATCCTAATCCACGCACTCGCACGCCAGACGGATGGGGCGACCGCCCCCCATCCCCTCTCTCCGCCTTTAACAGAGCATCAACGTCCAACTCCAACATACACTTGATCCATGCCTGAACAACCCAACGTACAGCCGTACCGCATAAATATATGGCAAATCAACTTAAACAAATCAGCCAAAGCGCAGTGGGACCTCATGAATTCAAATATTTTTAATAAATGTGACATCTTACTAATACAAGAACCCTACTTCGACAGATACAACAACACGAAAGCCACACACGACTGGAGGGTCATATATCCCACATCCCGATTCAACCTCGACTCGGCCGTCAGATCAGTCATCCTAGTTAACTCTAAACTAGACACGACTACATGGGAACAGATCAAACTCCCCAACACCAACGACATTACCGCCATCCGTATCCGAAGTCCACATGCCAACCTCTCCATCTTCAATATATACAATGACTGTCTCCACTCTCTTAACCTTACAACGCTAACACAATTCACCAAGGACAACGAAAACTCTTTACATCAAAACGCAAATGACCACATGTTGTGGTGCGGCGACTTCAACCGACACCACCCCCTATGGGACGAGGAAAGAAACCACCACCTATTCACCGCCAACGCCCTGGACCAAGCACGATTACTCATAGAGGCTGTAACCGATCACAACATGATGATGGCACTGCCCAAAGACTTGCCCACCCTGGAATCCATGGCCACCAAAAACTGGACAAGAACTGATAACGTCTTCTGCTCAGCAAAAACTTTAGATTCAATACTCATATGCGACACAAAACCCAACGACCGACCCACCGGCACCGATCATATCCCAATATTTACTTCACTATTCTTTCAAACCCACACACGCACACACACACCCAAACGCGACTTCGTAATGACTGACTGGGATAAATTCTGTGACACGCTAACCACCCGCTTACGACCCTTTCCAGAGCCAACCAAGATTCTCTCCAAACAGCAACTAACTCAAACCATCACGAATCTGACAAAATCAATACAAGACACCATCGATGAGATAGTACCCATCTCTAAGCCGACCCCGCACTCAAAACGATGGTGGAACAAGGACCTCTCGGACTTGAGAAAAAAGAAAAACAGGCTAAGTTTCGAATCGTATAGAAAACGAGCTCTACCTGACGACCCCATCCACAAAGAATACCGCTGCACCAGGAACAGCTATGGTGAAGCCATCATGAAAGCCAAAGAAGCCCACTGGACGGCCTTCTTAGAGGAGGCCAACGACTACAGCCTATGGACGGTCAACCGCTGTACCTCCAATCCAATCAGTGACTACCCTCGCGGAGACGGAGGCAACACGGTAATACCCACACTCGAATACACAGTCCAGGACGGCACCACAAAACACGCCTCCTCAAACGAAGACAAAAGCAGAGTAATCGCAGCAAGTTTCTTCCCACCTCCCCCACCTACTTCCACTGTCCCACCAAATCACGAATATCCCACCAGAATAGCCTACACACCCATCATCACGCGGGACCAAATAACCAGACACATCAACAAAGTAAAACCCTTCAAGGCCCCAGGACCCGACGGCATCCCCAACGTGGTACTCAAAGAAATAAACCCAATCATTATAGACCATCTATTCTACATCTACAATGCCTTTTTCGACCTTGATACATATCACAACAGCTGGAAAGAATCTACGACCTGCGTACTCAGAAAACCTGGCAAGCCCCGCTACGACATTCCCAAGGCCTACCGACCCATCGCCCTCCTCAATACCCTACCGAAAATACTAACCTCAATCCTGACAGAAATCATCGTACAACTAACCGAAGAACACCAACTACTACCATCGACCCACTTCGGCGGCCGACCCGGACGCTCAACCACGGACTCAATGCACCTTCTAGTCAACCGCATCAAGCATGCCTGGAGAAACAAAAGGGTTGCAACCATCCTATTCTTGGACATCGAAGGCGCATTCCCAAACGCGGTCACAGCCCGTCTACTCCATAACCTACGAAAACGTCGCATCCCGGAACAGATAGTTACCATCATCGGACACATACTATCGGACCGAACCACACGATTAAAGTTCGACGACTACACCTCCGACCCCATCCGTCTCATAAACGGTATCGGACAGGGCGACCCACTATCTATGATTATCTACCTGTATTACAATTCTGATCTACTAGACGTCCCCGTAGGTCCCCACGAGCTAGCAGTGGCCTTCGTAGACGATGCCGCACTTTACGCGGAAGGTCGTAGCTTCACCCACACACATACAGCCATCAAGGACATGATGAATAGATCCGGAGGCGCATACGAATGGTCCAGAGACCACAATTCCAAATTCGAAACAAACAAATTTGCTCTCATTGACTTCTCACAGAAACGGCAGATCGCACGACCGCACCTAACCTTACAAAACATAACAATCAAACCCACGAAATCACATTGCTTCCTAGGCACCATATTCGATCAACAACTACGATGGCACGAACAATGAGACCATACACTATCCAACGCCACCAAATGGATCGCGCTCTTCTGCAGACTATCCAGGACCAGAACCGGAGTCAGCACTAGACTAATGTGACGACTCTATAATGCTGTGGCCGTTCCCAAAATAACCTACGCAGCCAATGTTTGGTACACCCCAGTCCACAAAGTACCTGGATACAAGAACAAGTGGGGTTCGGTCAAAGCCATGAAAGAATTAACGAAAGCACAACGCATGGCCGCACTAAAAATAACCGGAGCTCTACGATCCTCCCCCACCGATCTACTCGACATGCATGCGGGTATTCTGCCGGTTAACATCCTACTTCACAGAGCCTGTCATCGGGCAATTGTAAGGATGGCCACTCTACCATCATCACACCCACTCTACAAACCAATCCGACAATGCGCTAAACATCTAGTCCCCAGACACAAATCACCATTACACACCCTAACACACCTATACCGCATAAGTCCAGATGACACCGAAACGATCACACCACCGACCTGCTCACAGTTCCCAGCTCTCCGTACACACGTTGCCCGTTCCAGAGAACGATCCTTACAAGAAGAACAGGCCGACCCAGCAGACATCAAAATCTACACCGACGGCTCAGCCTTCGAAGGCGGAGTGGGATCAGCAGCTATTCTATACAGATTGGGCCGCACACAGACGAAAATTCTACGCTATCACCTAGGCTCGACCGACAACCACACCAACCTGGAAGCCGAAATGCTGGCCTGCACCCTCGCCATACACCTACTCAGCAAGGAACCCCATCCACGGACGGCAACAATATACATCGACAGTCAATCTATGATCCTCGCGACAGGCCGCCCATACCTAAAGTCAAGCACGGGACAGTACATTGTTAGGGAGTTCCAGGACATGAGAACCCGCCTAGCCGAGACAAACCCACAGCTAAGAATTACTATTAGATGGATCTCCGCTCACGATGACATAGCAGGTAACGAAGCAGCGGATCAAGAAGCGAAAAGAGCTGCCCAAGGTTCCTCAAGCGCACGCAACCTCCTACCAATATGGCTAGGGGGCATCACCCTTCCGTCGGGTACCTCTGCAATCAAAACGGCATTCAAAAAGTCCATGGCGACCAAATGGGAGGAGGAGTGGAAAACATCCCCTCGCTACGTCCGATTCACTCGCATTGATCCCACATTCCCAATACGAAATTTCATCAAGCTGACCCAGTATCTCAAAAAATCGCAGAGCAGTATACTGACACAGCTCCGTATAGGTCACTTTCTGCTGAATTACTATCTTTATAAGATCAACAAAGTACCTTCGCCATCGTGTCCCGACTGCGGACACACCAACGAGAACATTCATCATTTCATCTTTGACTGCCCAGCGTACGATCACCCAAGACACCTACTATTCATCAAACTCCGTCACAACGCTCACTCACTCAGATATATACTCAACACAAAAGATGGCGTCTCAGAGCTATTAAAATACATAGGAAGAACTGGCCGTCTCGCCACCACCTTTGGTGACCTATCTCAGCCTACACAACACGACTGACCACCCCACATCAACAGATACGACCATCCACGATCGTGAACCCCGTGGATACCCACCCACTACAAACAACACACAAGCACGCCAACCAACTGCCTCCACCTCTCGCCCTCCCGCTCACCTGCCCACAATAGGCTCCGCGCTCCTCGAAACAGCCATCACGCGAATCCGAGAACCCACGAGAATTCACGCCCCCGCACCTCACGCTCATTTTATACTTACATTTTTCTCTGCGTTAGCCCATCGTGCACACCCGCACACACGGCCGAGCACTTACTAGACGACCACTAGTACCCACAAACAACAGAAAAAGGGCAATCTCATCAGATGGACGAGGCAAGTAAAACAATGCTGGGAAGCATTGGGGTTCCGGGGGGGTCACTCGTCAGAACTGCACTTGCTAGTCAGAGACATAGAAAGGGAAGGTCCCTTATTTAGTTAATCATTTCTACCTGCCCACATGTAAGGTCCTACATAGGGTTCGCCCCAATGGACAAAAATTGGATAATAATAAAAATAAAAAATAAAAAAAATATCTATTTAGTAAAATGTTCAAGTCTCGCACCGTTGACATGATTTTCATCATGGGTTGTGATCACTTTTGCATACATCGTGCACACAACATTCTCCCAGCCAATTTGTCTCTTCGCAGTAGAAAAACGACCTTCTGCATGATCTGTACCACAGAGACATTGATATATGCGTGTCCATCGCGTGTATTTCTTGTTGGGACCACATTTACTATGTTCACTTCGTCGTATAGATAACTTGGATCGAACGTCACAGTCAACTTCATCAGGAATGTGTATGCCAAGTCTATTAATAAATTCGAATGCACAATCTAGAAAGTACACCACAGCGTGAGCAGGTCAATTTCACATTGAGATATCATCCTGACTCTGGTCTTCAATACTGTGCTCAAATCTGTGCTTGTCGACATTGACACTATCCATATGAGCTTGAAGCTGCTCCCATATGTCGTCTGAGAGTTGAAGGGAGGAGGGTATAATGTATCGTATATTTGGAGATCTCTTGAGCTTGGGAACATCTTCAGGGATTTCATACCGAGCAGTTAAGGTGGAATGATATGACATGGTTTATGATGTATTAACATGAGTGGATTGCAACGATGCTAATAATTTACACGTGACTTCCCCGGCGTGAGTTGTAATTCCCTAAGTTTGGACTCATACTCAGTACTTTCATGGCTGACCTTTCACCAGACTTGAGAACAATTACAATGACAAGGCCAACAGTGAGAAGAGGTTCGAGGACACCCAGAATTCCAAGGTATGTATCCAACTGTCTCACCAACTCCACTAACCAAGGCAATGACAATGGGGACAGCACCAGAACAATGACATTGAAGAAGACAATGACAGTGACACTGGTAGATAGACTATGACCCACTCACTAGCAGCAAAAACAACCACCACCACTGCCAACTGGTAGCACCAGGACAACAGTGATGACAACAAGAACAATGATCTCAATGACAACCACCAACCATGGGCAGCAACAACAACAGCAACAACAACAACCACCAACGCTGCAGCAAGATGATGATAGTGATGCCGAAGTTCGGTTCGGAACTGATCCGAACCCGGTTTGAACCGCGAACCGAACCGGAAGTTCGGTTCTGGTTCAGCCATTTGGCTGAACCGAACCACTGGTTAAGTTTGCGGTTCTGGCACTGACATGCGGTTCAAACCGCGAACCGTAATGTATAGTTACCTACGTAGATACTCATTTACTTAATTTTTCACATTTTTTTCTATGCAGTCACGTGAACTTAGGTCATGTGACCTTAAACATACTCGCGCGCAACTTCAAGTTCGACTCAACACTAACGTTACTCAACAACCACGGTGAGTAATGACTTTATTTCATATTTTACTGACATTTTTTTTACATAGAACAGCCCCACAGGGCCCACCTTGACCACATAAATAAGGCGCCCGCGGTCGACTTCACCCAACAACCTCCCTTGCGTTCCAACGCGAGTCGGAGTGAATCGATGGCAGCAGCGGCAGCAGCAGCAATGGCAGTGGCAACACCACCAATGCCACCACCCCGACGACAACGACAGCGACGACGACGACGACGGCCAAATGATCCCCAGCGACAGCAACCGCAACAGCAGCAGCAGCAACAGCAACAGCAACCGCAACAGCAGCAGCAGCAGCAGCAGCAACAGCAATGCCGGCAGCAGCAGCAGAGCAACACCGGCGGCAGCAGCAACCTGCTGCCTCAAATGTGGATGATCGCGACCACTGCCACCTACAACACCAACACCAACACGACGACAACGACAACGACAACGACAGGGAAGTTGAAGGCTGGTAGGGTGGTGCGCCCACCTACCAGCCCAGGTACGTACGCTAGCTTTAACCTGTCGACAACTTGCTAACCACACACCTCGCAAACCCGGGCTGACACGTCAACAGACGCGCAGACGTCATTTGCGAGGAATTCGGCATGGCAACGATGAAGAAGGACGCGGAAAGGGCCAACAACGGCAACAACCACGCACAAAAAAAATGCGGAAAGCGAGAGAACTGGCCGCGGAAAGCGAGAGAACTGGCCGGGAGAGTGGTGCACCCACCCCGGTCACCAGGTAAGTCTTTTTTCGTTTGCTGTCGAATTTTCCCCACCACCGCAGACAGGCACGGTCCACGCCTTCGACCATCCCGCCTCCATCCACCCACCAATGCACCGTACCGGGCCCGAAGATGCCCCAGCCTGAAGCTACAACCACCCCACCTCCCATCCCACCTCCTGCTTCCCTTGTGAAACCCAGCGCCACATCAATTGATGTGCGCCTGGTCTTCACGAGGAGATTTGGAGGTTGGTTTGTGGTTCGAACCGTGTTCGAACGCAGACCGAACGCGTTGAAACTGTTTGACGCGGTTCTGGTTCCGGTTCGGCATTTGGCTGAACCGAACCAACGGTTTCGGTTCCGGTTTTCCAAAAAAGTCGAAAAACTGGACCGAACCGAACTTCGGCAACACTAGATGATGACCACGATGACCACTCACTGGCAACGGTAGCAGTGGGACTACATTATGTCAGCAAAACAGCTGTTGTAGAGGATTCTCAACCCTCTGAGTCCATATCACCAATTTATCATGTATCCGAATGAACCCAATGTCCTTAGCAATTTGGACTCAAAACCGATGCTACCCAACATAACCTGACGTACATCCACCATTATGGCCATTCTCATACCGAACCTGTTAGACTCCTAAAGCCATGGAATCTCAAACACTAGGAACGGATCTCATCGGACATGATCCCCAACATTGGACTTGCCTCTTTTGCACATTCCACCTTGCTTATGGGCATACAGAAGTATTTTACATCTTTTTGTGTGGAAATTCACTTTACTGTCCATTTATCATGTCATTGTCTCCTCACAACCTTTTACTCATATCTCCATTCCCTCTTCCTCTTGTATCACTTCATCAGCCAGGGACTCTTGTCTGAAATTAGATAGACAATTTTGTACTATAAAAACAGTGCCCAACCGCTGTGTCAAAACAACAAATCCAGTTCCCTTTTTCCTCCCACTCAGAGTCTACCTCATAGTCTAAGTCTTGTCACTATATCACTCTCCAGAACCTTATACTCCTTCTCCACATGTACCGCTGTGGTGAACGCAGCCTTTGTAGGTGTGGATTCGGGGTGTGCAAGTCCTTGTCGTTGGGGTGAAAACCCAAAACTCAGCCTGTTTGTATGTATGTACACAAAACACTATATATGTACTGTATAGTATCTATAAAAGGGAGTGTACTAAGGAAATGGAATATAATAAAGAGAGGGGAATGCAGAGGGAAGGGGGATGAAGGAAAATAGAAGGATACATGCCCACAGAGATATGGATCTCTACACTGCAACTATCTATCCTCACCACTTGTCACCCAACACCCGACCTGCTGTACCTGACACTGTCAGTATCATTGGCTTATGTCAGTTCAATCAGATTCTCAGTAGTACTTGCTTGGTGGCTTTCCCCTCTCTTTCCTTGTTTACTTTACTGAAGCTAGATACTAACTATTCCACTATCACTTCTATGCTGACACCCCTAGGTTAGGATTTCTGTGCTATAGCCATGACCTTGCCACTACACCGTGTTGTCATAGAATGCCATAGAATACTAATCAAACCTATAGATGGTCATAGATAACCTTATGTAGTGCTCCATAGATCCACATAGAGAACATATTCCACTATATAATATTATACCAGGGATATGCACACTCTACATCTACAGGGCGTAGGCTAGTCTATGCAACCATGCCAAACACTAGGTATCCTGTTCAAATGACTAGGCATATTCTGGGGAGTTTTTGAACCCATCAACTTTGCAAATTCTTTGAAGTCCAACATTTGGCCATGTTTGGTATGGTCCATTTTCCTACTATCATTCTCCCTGGTGAGACTAACCATTACAACAGGGCCAAGATGATCCTGATGAATGCAGATGGCCACAGACCCAAGCCAATGCACCCAGCAACATGGGGCATGCAACACTGGTGACCCAACAGCTGCAGAGTGCAGCCGGTGCACAATTGTTCACACCTTACAGCGTATTGTTTCCATGAAACATGGGTCAGCCGAGATGGACAATTCCCACTTGAAGTGGGCCAGCCGACCTCGGCCGACCAATATCTTTTCCCAAGGCAGATGGCTTGGCCGAGGCATACAGCTGGCCACCCCAAGTGGGTTGGCCAACCAGGGGATATTTTGCCAAACTGGGTGGGGGTTTCAGCTTGCCATCAGACATGGGTTGGCCGACCATCTGCCATATATTGGCTGGCCATCAGGCATGGGTTGGCCAACCCACTGGCATATATGGGCTTGCCATCAAGCATGGGTTTGCCAACCCTCTAGCCTATATTGGCTCCCTATCAGGCATGGGCTGGCATACAAGCAGGGATATTTTACCTGGCCATCAGGCATTGGTTGGCTGACTAGCAGAGAAATGTGGTTGACCAGCAGAGATGGGTTGGCTGATGCATTGGCTGGCCAGTTAGCATGGGTTGATCAACAGCAATGGGTACGTTGGCTAGTCAACTAATAGTGTTTGGCCTACCATGGAACAGCATCTTGTGGGAATATGTTTTTACCAGAAAATATTTTGCTCAGCCAGCACAAGCTGGTTTTCACAGAGGTGGGTGGTCATTTCACCTAGCCAATAGGTATGACTAGCAATCTGAGAGATTTATCTTGTCTGGTCACATGCTCCAATTTCACAACAACCAATTACATGAAAAGTGGCTGGTTCAATCAAGTAATGTACTCACATATTTTCATCTTGAGAAGATATCTGAATATTATATTCGTGCACCTCCAAACTTCCTCCCAGTGACTTAGGGTTAGGGTTAGCAGCGATAAAAATCAATAAATAGGCCCACAGTGATTTACATTACATCCACTAAAGTACAACAATGTGAAATCACACATTTAAGTGTGAAAAGAACACTACGAAGAAAATACAGTTGCAAAGAAAAGTCATTCAGTCTCAATCTCGCAGGAGGAGCTCTTCTCCTTCTTGATCAAGACTGATTGACAAGAGGAGTAATGTCAAAAATTTTGCGAACACAAAACAAACCAACCATGAAAATACAAATGAAACACAATACAAGAAATTGAGACAAGTAAAACACATCACCTGTTGATACAATGTCAATAATACAAGGATTAATAATGAAAATGAGACTTACCCAATAAATTCTTGTCAATGCCACCAGGCCCGCTACAAGTAGGTTGCCTAGCCAGGAACTCAGGTGGATTCACCCTCCCTGAATTCCTAATCGAAGACCCATGGTGGCAAGCGCTCATTGCTGAGGACCCACCACCGACGGTTGGGCATGCAGAGATACCACAATATTCACTAAAAAGTAATCCTTGAAAAGAGTATTGTTAGTAATCAGCTAACAGAAATCCCTTATCTGAATGCAAACATGACAAAGACAATACCTGACTCTGGAAAAAGCAACAGTAAATGTAGCCCTGTGAACTAAACAGCAAATCCAAAGGAAATCACATACCTGTCATGCCAATAACACTCCAGAATCTCTGGTTGTTGCCCGGTACAACAGCCAAAGATCCTGTAGTGTTATCAAAGGTGGCAGTGGTGGTGGTGAGGTAAGAAGAAATTTTCAACCGCGTTTGATGGGCTTGTAGTTATTTGGTCTTGTAGTTGTTTGTTCATGTGACCCGACGCGTTGTTTTGACGGTCACACATGTGTCACAATATAGAATGTCACATCTGGGCGCCCACACATGACATCACCCATGTGACATGTCACGTGTAGATACGCACTTTGTTGATCATCATGTGATACACGCGTTCTGACATTCAGGCCAGGTAAGTGAAAAGTAATTTATGTATTCTACATAGGTACAAAATAAAATAAGGACGGTGGGGGGATTCCCCCACCCTCATCTCATATCACTTGTCCTCCACCCCATCTGCTGCTCCCCTTGCCATGGCCGGTGCCAGTGGGCCAGTTTGGTTGCCATTGCTGCTGCCCATGCCATTGCTGCCATTGCCACTGCAGTTGCTCCCCTTGCCATTGCCGTTGTCACTGCCGGTTCCGGCTGCTGTTCCCCTTGCCATTGCCATTGGCCCCCACCTGTTCTGTTGCTGCCGCTGCCGTTTCCACCCCCGCAGCTGCTGCTACCGTTCCCGGCCCCGGTCCTGCTGCTGCTGCCATTCCCAGTCCCGCTGCTGCTGCCGTTCCCGGTCCCGCTGCTGCTGCCGTTCCCGGTCCCGCTGCTGTTGCCGTCCCCGTTCTCGTCGTTGTTGTTCCCACCCCCCACTGCTGCTGCCGTTCTCAGTCCAGGTCCCGCTGCTGCTGTCGTTCCCAACCCTGCTGCTGCTGCTGTTCCAGGTCCCGCTGCTACAGCTGCCATTGCCGTTGCTTCTGCTGTTGCCGCTGCTGCTGCCATGGGGGGGGGGGGTTTGTTGCTGCTGCTGCTGCCGTTGTTTTCTCGGCTGTCAATTCGTCCCTGGTAACCTCGCGAACGCCCCACCCACGTCAATTGACGCGAAGGTGCGTGGTCGCGAGGTGACTCTGGGTCGTGAGGTGACTTTGAGCTGTCTATTTCCTCCCCGTCCTCGTCCTCGCTGTCCTCACCATCTTCGTTGTCTATCGTCCATTGCCCCCGTCCCCATTCCCATAGTCCTCGTCCTCGTCCTCGTCGTCCTCATGTTCCTCGCCATCCTCATTGTCCTCATTGTCATCATCCCCATCATCGTCCTCATCGTCCTTGCCCCCACCGCCCTCGCACTCGTCCTCGTCCTCGTCCTCATCCTCGTCCCCCTTCTACTTATCGTCCTTGCCGTTGTCGTCCTTGCCATTGTCATCCCCGTGCTTGTCGTCCCCATCATCGTTCCAGTCGTCCTTGCCATCCCCATTGTCGTCGTTCTGGTCCCCATTGTCGTCGTTCTGGTCCCCATTGTCGTCGTTCTGGTCCCCATTGTCGTCGTTCTGGTCCCCATTGTCGTCGTTGCCGTCCCTGCTGTCCTCGTTCCGGTCCTCGTTGCCGTCCCCATTGTCAGCGTTCTGGTCCCCGTTGTCGTCGTTGCTGTCCCCACTGCCGTCGTACCGGTTCTTGTTGCTGTCCCCATTGTCGTCATTCCGGTCCCATTGTCTTCGTTGCCATCCCCACTGTCCTCGTTCCGGTCCGCATTGTCGATGTTCCTGTCCCCGTTCTCGTCGTTCCTGTCCCCGTTCTTGTTGTTGCAGTCCGGGTTCTCATCCACATGGCCGTTCTCGTCCCCGTCGCGTTCACGGTCGTCATCCATGTCGTTCTGTTATGGGTGTCGCGTCGTTGGCCTCCGTCCTGGCATTGCTGTTGGTGTGGTATTTGTCGCGGTCGTCTGACGCGACGTTGCCGGAAAAGACCTAAAAACTACGTGGAATTAGTTAGTAGAGTAAACATAGAAACATAAAAAGAAATCTTAGCATTGTGTCCTTCTGCACCGTTTGCCCATCGAGGTCGAGACGAAGAGTGACATGGCTTGAACACGTGCGAGAATTTCAACCGGCATTTGCCGATTTCCTAAACGGGGCCGAATTGCCATATTGGTACAGGTGGCTGGATTTTCTTAATGCTCTTACATGCTGTATAACACCTCAATTGGCAGGGTAAGGCTCTGCATAGATGTAAGTATACCATACCCACAAGTAGGGTAAATTTTGTATTTTATTTCAACCTACAGAGAGAGCTATTCCCAATGTATTTGAGCCCTCTGCCAAGATTGGACCCTTAAACACCCAACTTTGCAAGTACTCATCTAGAAAATCTAAAATTAATTCTAGCAATACTAGGTGAAGCATACATCATTGTCACAATAAGTGCCTGGCACTAAGTACTCCAGGAAATGTGTTGTAGCCAACAAATAGTAAAGCTGTGAGTACGTGACTTGAATCCAAATAATTATGGGACTTTCGATTGACCAGCCAACAATGCAAAGTTCCAAACAAATGTTGGCTACAACACATTTCTTGGAGTACTTAGTGCCAGGCACTTATTGTGACAATGATGTATGCTTCACCTAGCATTGCTAGAATTAATTTTAGATTTTCTAGATGAGTACTTGCAAAGTTGGGTGTTTAAGGGTCCAATTTTGGCAGAGGGCTCAAATACATTGGGAATAGCTCTCTCTGTAGGATCAAATAAAATACAAAATTTACCCTACTTGTGGGTATGGTATACTTACATCTATGCAGAGCCTTACCCTGCCAACTGAGGTGTTATACAGCATGTAAGAGCATTAAGAAAATCCAGCCACCTGTACCAATATGGCAATTCGGCCCCGTTTAGGAAATCGGCAAATGCTGGTTGAAATTCTCGCGCGTGTTCAAGCCACATCACCCTTTCTCTTGACTTCGACAGGCAAACGGTGTAAAAGAACACCATGCTAAGTTTTTCATTTTAAGGTTCTTTTTTTATTCTACTAACTAATTTCACGTCATTTTTAGGTGTTTTTTACCAACATCGCATCAGACGACGATGAAAACTGCCACAGCAACAACGACGCCAGTACGTTGGCCAATGACGCGACGCCAATAACAGAACTGCATGGACAGCAACCGCAAACGCGACGGGTCCTGGAACAGCCACCTGGCGAGGTCGAACAAGGCCTGGCACGACAACAACGGCCACGGCAACAATGACAACATGGAGCAACGGCGGAACCACGAGAACAGGAACGGGAACCACGAGAACGGGGACCACAACAATGAGAACGGGGCAACAATGAGACCGGGGACCGCAACAATGAGAACTGGGACTGCAACAACGAGAACGGAGACGGCGAGAATGACGACAGGGATGGGAACACCGACAATGGGGATGGGAACAATGAGAGCGGGGGTGGGAACAATGACACGGTGAATGGGAATGGGACCGGGAACTACGACAATGGGGAGATGACAACGGGCAGGGGGAATGGAGACGAGGATGGCGAGGAGGACAGGCACGGGAACGGGAATGGGGACAATGGAAACGAGGATGACTGGGATGGGGGAACAGGACAACAAGGACCATGGAGCCGGGACAACAAGGACGATGGCAACGGAGACGACGACGATGGAAACGGCAAGGACGGGACAGCAAACAGGACGTCAACGACAACTTGAACAGGAATGGGGCCGACTGCCATGTGCCACCACACGGGGACGAGGAGGAGGACGGGGGACGACAAGCACAGGGACAGCAAGCACGGGGATGGCAAGTACGGGGACAACAAGGGCAAGGATGATAAATACAATGGGGACGAGGACGAGGGCGAGGGCGGCTGGGGCGAGGACGACGGGGACAAGGATGACGAGGACGACGAGGATGACGGTGACGAGGGCGACGAGGACGATGGCGATGAGGATGATGGCGATGAGGACGATGAGGACGAGGACGAGGACTATGGGAATGGGGACGGGGGCAATGGACGATAGACAACGAAGATGGTGAGGACAGCGAGGACGAGGACGGGGAGGAAATAGACGGCTCAAAGTCACCTCACGACCCAGAGTCACCTCGCGACCACGCACCTTCGCGTCAATTGACGTGGGTGGGGCGTTCGCGAGGTTACCAGGGACGAATTGACAGCCGAGAAAACAACGGCAGCAGCAGCAGCAACAAACCCCCCCCCCCCATGGCAGCAGCAGCGGCAACAGCAGAAGCAACGGCAATGGCAGCTGTAGCAGCGGGACCTGGAACAGCAGCAGCAGCAGGGTTGGGAACGACAGCAGCAGCGGGACCTGGACTGAGAACGGCAGCAGCAGTGGGGGGTGGGAACGACAACGACGAGAATGGGGACGGCAACAGCAGCGGGACCGGGAACGGCAGCAGCAGCGGGACCGGGAACGGCAGCAGCAGCGGGACCGGGAACGGCAGCAGCAGCGGGACTGGGAATGGCAGCAGCAGCAGGACCGGGGCCGGGAACGGTAGCAGCAGCTGCGGGGGTGGAAACGGCAGCGGCAGCAACAGAACAGGTGGGGGCCAATGGCAATGGCAAGGGGAACAGCAGCCGGAACCGGCAGTGACAACGGCAATGGCAAGGGGAGCAACTGCAGTGGCAATGGCAGCAATGGCATGGGCAGCAGCAATGGCAACCAAACTGGCCCACTGGCACCGGCCATGGCAAGGGGAGCAGCAGATGGGGTGGAGGACAAGTGATATGAGATGAGGGTGGGGGAATCCCCCCACCGTCCTTATTTTATTTTGTACCTATGTAGAATACATAAATTACTTTTCACTTACCTGGCCTGAATGTCAGAACGCGTGTATCACATGATGATCAACAAAGTGCGTATCTACACGTGACATGTCACATGGGTGATGTCATGTGTGGGCGCCCAGATGTGACATTCTATATTGTGACACATGTGTGACCGTCAAAACAACGCGTCGGGTCACATGAACAAACAACTACAAGACCAAATAACTACAAGCCCATCAAACGCGGTTGAAAATTTCTTCTTACCTCACCACCACCACTGCCACCTTTGATAACACTACAGGATCTTTGGCTGTTGTACCGGGCAACAACCAGAGATTCTGGAGTGTTATTGGCATGACAGGTATGTGATTTCCTTTGGATTTGCTGTTTAGTTCACAGGGCTACATTTACTGTTGCTTTTTCCAGAGTCAGGTATTGTCTTTGTCATGTTTGCATTCAGATAAGGGATTTCTGTTAGCTGATTACTAACAATACTCTTTTCAAGGATTACTTTTTAGTGAATATTGTGGTATCTCTGCATGCCCAACCGTCGGTGGTGGGTCCTCAGCAATGAGCGCTTGCCACCATGGGTCTTCGATTAGGAATTCAGGGAGGGTGAATCCACCTGAGTTCCTGGCTAGGCAACCTACTTGTAGCGGGCCTGGTGGCATTGACAAGAATTTATTGGGTAAGTCTCATTTTCATTATTAATCCTTGTATTATTGACATTGTATCAACAGGTGATGTGTTTTACTTGTCTCAATTTCTTGTATTGTGTTTCATTTGTATTTTCATGGTTGGTTTGTTTTGTGTTCGCAAAATTTTTGACATTACTCCTCTTGTCAATCAGTCTTGATCAAGAAGGAGAAGAGCTCCTCCTGCGAGATTGAGACTGAATGACTTTTCTTTGCAACTGTATTTTCTTCGTAGTGTTCTTTTCACACTTAAATGTGTGATTTCACATTGTTGTACTTTAGTGGATGTAATGTAAATCACTGTGGGCCTATTTATTGATTTTTATCGCTGCTAACCCTAACCCTAAGTCACTGGGAGGAAGTTTGGAGGTGCACGAATATAATATTCAGATATCTTCTCAAGATGAAAATATGTGAGTACATTACTTGATTGAACCAGCCACTTTTCATGTAATTGGTTGTTGTGAAATTGGAGCATGTGACCAGACAAGATAAATCTCTCAGATTGCTAGTCATACCTATTGGCTAGGTGAAATGACCACCCACCTCTGTGAAAACCAGCTTGTGCTGGCTGAGCAAAATATTTTCTGGTAAAAACATATTCCCACAAGATGCTGTTCCATGGTAGGCCAAACACTATTAGTTGACTAGCCAACGTACCCATTGCTGTTGATCAACCCATGCTAACTGGCCAGCCAATGCATCAGCCAACCCATCTCTGCTGGTCAACCACATTTCTCTGCTAGTCAGCCAACCAATGCCTGATGGCCAGGTAAAATATCCCTGCTTGTATGCCAGCCCATGCCTGATAGGGAGCCAATATAGGCTAGAGGGTTGGCAAACCCATGCTTGATGGCAAGCCCATATATGCCAGTGGGTTGGCCAACCCATGCCTGATGGCCAGCCAAAATGTGTAAGTGGGTCAGCCAACCCAGGCATGATGGCCAGCCAAGATAAGCCAGAGAGTCCACCAATCCAGGCTTCCTGGCCAGCCAAATATGCAACTGGGTTGGCCAACGCATGCCTGATGGCCAGCTAAAATATGGCAGTGGGTCGGCCAACCCATTCTAGATGGCCAGCCAACATATGGCAGTGGGTCGGCCAACCCATGCCTAATGGCCAGCCAATATATCCAGTTGGGTCGGCCAACCCACACAGGATGGCCAGCCACAATATCTCTACTGGTCGGCCAACCCATGCCTGGTGGCCAGCCAATATATGGCAGATGGTTGGCCAACCCATGTCTGATGGCAAGTTGAAACCCCCACCCAGTTGGGCAAAATATCCCCTGGTTGGCCAACCCACTTGGGGTGGCCAGCTGTATGCCTCGGCCAAGCCATCCACCTTGGGAAAAGATATTGGTCAGCCAAGGTCGGCTGGCCCACTTCAAGTGGGAATTGTCCATCTCGGCTGACCCACGTTTCATGGAAAAGATACGCTGAAAGGGCTCAATTGTTTTAGTTTTTACATACTCATGTTGTTTTACAGTGCTGGCCATGCAAACCAACAACACCACACATATCAATGCCTGCCAACCCACACTGGCTCAATTCAGTGCAGCACAATGACCAAGATGGGCCCCAATGACAAAGGACGATGATGTAGATCAACGAGAGTTGCACTGGGCATGGGTGAACCATCTGTGCCCTTACTGTAAGTTTTTTCAAGCTCATAGTATTATCTACTGACTACTAGCACACCCTGTTGCCCTTGCCCTCCAGGTAGGCCAACATCGAGGAGGCAGGTGATGGGACCGCAACTATAACTGCAAGGACAGGAATGGGATGGGGAAGACAGGACCATGAAGACAACAAGAACAATCAAGATGGTGAATACGATGGGGACAGGAACGGCGTGGGACAAACATGGTGAGGACAACAGAGACAGATGATGATGGCAACAATGGCAACAATGGAGGACAAAACGCAGTGGGGAGTTGTACATCCACCCCTGCTGTGCCAGGTATGTACTTAATTTTTCATATGTTTCTATTTTTCTAAAAATCTATGACTCTATGAGGACAAGGACTAGTGTTGCCGAAGTCCGGTTTGGTCCAGTTTTCGGCCTTTTTGGCTGAACCAAAAACTGGACCCTTGGTTCGGTTCGGCCCCCTCACTGAACCAGAACCGGAACTGCATGGGACCATTCCATGTGATCCGGTCTGCATTCTGATGCGGTTTGAACAGGGAACCACCTCCCTCCACCCTCAAATTTCCTCGCAAGCCGCAGCACTGCATCAATTGACGTGGGCCTGGGGTTGCGAGGAGTTGGGGGGGTGGGGAGGAAGGGGGGGACCATCCGCTGCCGTGGGTGCTGCGTCACTGCCAGTGCCGTTGTTGCAACTGCTGCCCTTGCCGCCATCACTGCTGCTGCTGTCGCCATCGCTGCTGCCGCTGCTGTCGACGCTGCTGCTGCCATAGCTGCGCTGCTGCTGCTGCTGCTGCTGCCACTGTAGCTGATGCTGCTGTTGCTGCTGCCATTGCTGCTGCCATTGTTGCCGCTGCCGTTTTCATTGCAGCTGTGGCTGCTGCCACTGCTGCTGGGGTTGCTGTGGGGCTGCTGCCACGTCCATGCTCGCAGGCATCATGGAGTTGTGGGGGGCAAGTATAGATAAATAAGTGACAAATAAAAGATAAGAGGCGACGTATCTTAGCAGCGGGGGTGGGCACACCACTCCCCGCTGTGTCCCGTTCTCGCTACGGTCCCTGGTTTCCATCGTTGGCATGGTGTGGGCGTGGGCATGGTGTTGGCGTGGGTGTGGTTTTGGCATGGGCGCGGGCAGGGCGTGGGCATGGGCGTGGGCCGTGGGGGGCTTCTTTGTGTAAGAAAATGTTAGTAAAGTATGAAATAAATTATTTACTTACCATTATCGTTCATTGATGTTGTTGTTGAGTCGAATCCGCATGGATTCGCGTGTATGTTTAAGGTCACATGACCCAAGTTCTCACGAGTACATACACAAAAATTAACACAAAAATTGAATATTGCAGTATCTACGTACAATAAGTTCACGGTTTGAACCTGGTTCCAAGCCGTTCAGAAATTTCTGAAGGGCCCGGAACCCTGCACCGGACCCGCGGTTCAGTTCAGCCAAAGTGCTGAACTTAGACTGAACTTAGGGTTCAGTTTGGGGTTTGAACCGGGTTCGGATCGGTTCCGAACTGGACTACGGCAACACTAACAAGGACACCCATGCCCATGCCCACAACAAGGATGGGTAAAGGCAGACACAAATGCATCATATACAATGGTGGTGTCAGTGGCCTATGTCCATGTGCCCAAGGACAACCAATGGGGATGGGGAAGATGTGAATCCGTCATAGATGATGGCGGTGTTGGCGGCCCATGTCCATGCACCCAAGGACATCCAAGACGACAATGACTTGGCCAGGCAATGATGACAACATCCAGGATGATGACAATGGTGTATCAGGGCTGGTGAGGAGGACTCAGAGGTGTCAAACACTGCATGTGAATGCCACAACATCAATTGATGTTGGCGCAATGGAGTGGTTGTGCCTGAGAGATCACGTGACCAGTCCCTTAGTCAGTAGCAGTTCCCGATGTAGTAGACAGTGGATCCATCCCATTGATCCGCCTTTCCCATTGAGTCCCGCGTGAGCCCCCAAGAGGTCCCTCAGGACCTCTCCAACGTGGTGATGAGAGTGTCTTCGACTCACTGATGCTTTCTTTTTGTCTTTCTTGGCTGGTTTTTTCGCGAGACAACCTTTTTTTGGTCTCACCACCCACTGCTGTGCAACCACACATTTTCTCTTCACTCACAGCCATACAACACTAAAATTACCCCCCGGTGCACATGTTCAACCCAATAGGGCCCCGCATCGCCCCCCATTGACCCAAAAAACATGCCCGCGACCCTTCTCAGCACCCAAGCGGCAGGCCATGTCACTTTTTTCGACCCCCTGAATTTCCACTTTCCTTAGACCCAGCCATGTCCGGACGACCCCCTGCAACTTCATTCAATGTTCCGGTGCACCGCATTCCCCAGCAGGATCCCACATAGCCCACTACTGTGAGTTTTGGACAACGCAACAAAAATCGCAGCACTGCCGCATGGACCCCCTGTTTCTCGTCACCCCCTACACAGGCCCATTCAACTCCCCGCACACTTGTTCCACTGGCCAGGACCCCCTGTTCCCCTCCATTGTGCCAAACGAATTCCCACTGTCATTTCCAGATACCGAGCCACGTGCAATGTCACCATCGCGCGGCCCCATTCTGCCAGCACAACCAGCCCCAGACCAACTCACCAAACTCGTGGCCCACCCCCCAGAGCACCCTGTGTCTGGTTAATGCCCCAAACGAGCCCCCACCGCTGTTTTTGGTCACACCACGGATCCTCCACATCTTCCCCATTGGACCCCCGTTCTTTCGTGTACCCCAGCCCAAGGGGCATTCGTTTGAGCCCCAGACCCTCATCTGACTCCCTAGAGGCCCCCCGTTCACTGTCATCACCCTGAACGAGCTGTCCCTGGCGTTTCATACCCACCCAATGCCCAACACGCACCGTGCCACGTCAGCATTCTGCAACCCTGTTTCCCATGGATCTCCACCCCAACCCACACCCATCTAACCCCCAGCACACACGTTCCACTGGCCAGAGCCCCCCTTTACGCTCTGTTTCCCCAAACGAGCCCACCCTGCCCTTCTTGGCAACCCAATGACCGTGCTACATCACCACTGCATGGCCCCATCCTGCCAACGCAACTGGCCCCGAGAGCCCTTGTTCAGCTCCCCGCAGCCTCGTTCTCGACCATGGCAACTGCCCTAGGCCCCGTAGGAACCCAAACAAGTTGCTCCAGCCCCCCACACACCCTCGTTCAGTCGTGTACTACCCTGCCAGGGAACCTAACAACATCATGTACCCCATGCCAACCTGAACAAACTGCCGCAATCCCTTTGCGTGATATGCCAACCCCTCTCGCGTTGAGATACTGTGCCCTTGTTAAGTACAATCCTATGCCCCACCAGTTATTATAGCTCTTATTATAGACTCGTTCCCCTGTTCCCCCATCTACTGGATATCACCTACACTCTACCTACAAGCTGTCACCACACTCTGTCCACACCTGTTCACCCAGTTTCCACCAACACTGCTATGTTTTTGACCACCAACTTTCACACTACACCAAGCACTTACTGGATGATTCGAGCATTTTTGGATCTTGCGTTGTGAGCCCTAACCCTTGCAAGGGAGGCATTCGGAGAGTTTGAGTTTGAGAGAGGAGTTCTATAGAGTCTGGTCATCTACCGCCTCCTGTGACAAGGACGATTTCCCACTTCACGATACAAGGCCCCGACTTTGACTCGAGGCATTCTGAGGGTCTGGGAGTTGTGGCTCTAGAGTTTCTTGGTCTGTTTTGTTTGTTTTGTGTTCTTTTTTTGTAGCAGTATGGCAATGAGGGCGTCGCCATGAGGAGGAGGGCCACTTGGAGTGGTTGTGCCTGACAGATCACGTGACCAGTCCCTTAGTCAGTAGCAGTTCCTGATGTAGTAGACAGTGGATCCATCCCATCGATCCGCCTTTCCCATTGAGTCCTGCGTGAGCCCTCAGGACCTCTCCAGCAATCAATTCAAGGTTGAAACCCCAGGTGACCCACATGGGTACCCACCTGCTATCCACAATAAACCCACCAAAAAAGTACCCATGGGGCATCAGGTATGGGTTTTGATGGGTACAGGTATTGGTTGGGCCCTGTGGGTTTACCCATGTTACTAACTGCCAGAGCCTCGAGTTTTTGCATGGATCTTTGTTATGTTGGTAGTAGATCAATATAATTTTGTTTGCTTTTCTTTTATATAATGATGAAAATATCGGAATATAAAATATAAAATAAGTGCTCTGGCTGCATTCTGGATGTGGTTATGTAGTACTGTACAGATAGTTGACTGGTCTATACAGCTCTGTACAGGTGAGACAGCCAGCTGCACAGACTTGTATAGATGTTGTGTGGTACTATACAGATTCAGACATGACTCTATGATGCTATGGATGTCTGCACAGCATGTGGCAGATCTGTATCACTAATGGCTGTGTTGCTGATGTAGCCACCACTGCAATGATCTCAACGACAACAACCACCATGGTGGCGGCAGCAGGCCACCACCACTGCCAACTACAGCGGCAGAACAACAACAACAATGATGACAATTTCGACAACCACAATCACCACAACTGTGGTGGGACATGTCAGCCACCACTGCCAACTGGCAGCAGGATGACTTTGACAACAATCTTGACAACCACAACCACCACCCACTGGCAGCAGCAGCAACAGGACAATGTCAGCCACCACCACTGCCAAGTTGTGCCAACTGGCAGCAGCAGCAGGATGACAACAACTCTGACCACAACCACAACCACCTACTTGCAGCTGTGGCAGGATGACATCACCACCAACAACAATGGTGGTCACGGTGGCAGCAACAATGGCAGGAGCATACCACCACCACTCACTGGCATTGGCAGTGAGATGATGATTATAGTGACAACAACAATGGAGTAATTTGTTCAGATTTACTGATAAGGTATAATATTTTCATGTCATTCAGCTTTGTACCGAAACTGTCAAGAAATGCACCACTTTAAGCTTTACCATGCAATATCTATGCCATAAAACATTGCCCATTTATTTCCAATACACCATGGGAGTTGGCAAGAGGGTATGAACACCTTGCTCTGCCTAGAAATGTACTGCCGACTTTGGTATGCCATATAGCATTATATCTAGGCTTCAGACTAACAATGTTCCTTTGCCAATCCTCCACTATGTGATGATTGCATTTCAAACTAACCACAAAAATTCTGGTACAACACAAAGCAATTACATGCAATTGTAGACAATGACCTATTTTGCATATCACAGCCAAACACCACCAGGGCAAATCATGAATACCGTGTTTTGCTGATGGAAAGAGGAATGGTCATAAGTACTGGACTTCATACCCTCCTTGACTCTCATATTTCATGTTCAACCTCCCATCCATTGTACATACAAGCCTACTAGTGTTTTTTTATCACTGGTATAAGATAATGATCATTATTGAAGTTTGCTCTCAAGTACTTGAAAGGACTCAGATATGACCTAGAATGATGCATGGTATTACAGTCAGTTGCATAAAGATTGAGAAACACAATCCACAAAAACTTGTTTATCTAAGTTTGCAATAGGGTCTGGCCGCATGACTTTTCCCTTATTCATGCTGTCACTTGATATTGTTGACAATCAGTATGCGCTCGCTGATTGTGGCCTGGCGCCAAGAAGACTGTATGGCTGGAGAAATCATGAACCTTGTAGGATGTAGTCAGAGTACCATATACAGAGTTATCCAATACTATGAAGACACTGGCCAACTGGTTAACTATCGGACCCAACCACCAAGGCCAATTTTCTCCACACGTGAAAGGAGCTTGGGCGGCTGGTTGAAGAGGAGGGAAAATGTTGGGTGGGACAGGGCAGCTGGTGGTGATGAGATCAGCCTTGATCTCCTGTCTGGTATGATAAAATTTAGGTGGATTTATGCTACATAACAGAGTTATCTCAGTGATATAATGATGAAAATAAAAGAAGACCTTACCAATCCAACTTGGATTGTTGAGCCAACCATCAGAGGGCAGCTCAGCATGTTCTCCTCATCATTTTGGATGTACAGCAGAGGAAATCCCCTCTCATGAGCAGTACTGGACAGGTGAGAGTGGTTTTGGGAATGAGAGTGGTGTGAGTTGCCTGAGTGGGCACATTCTGAACTGGAGTGCCAGTGAGGGGCATCAATAATTGACACTGGGGAGTCTGTACTTGAAGCACTTACCTTTATAGCACTGGACTGGCCCACAGATCTTGTGGTATTTTGAGCACTGTACTGATAAGATGCTGTGACTGATCTGTGACAATGTGTGACAAATCATGACAAATTGCTAAATTAAGGTTATAGCAAGCTTAGCAAACAAATTTTTTGCAGATTGTGTTTCTCAATCTTTATGCAACCGACTGTACTTTTTACTTAGCCGATACAGTCGAGCACGTCCCTGCTCATCTTGCTTGGCCGTATATAACTCCTTGACCATCCACTGCCCTCCAATTTTCCGTTCAAGCAAACGTCCTTCAACCGCACAATATGGTCCAAGAAATGCCACTCCATACTCCCGGAGCTCGGTGACATGCTCTGACAATGTTGCACGATAATCTCTTGTTTCATGTTGTACCATAGCTTCACCTGTCAGCTTTGTGAGCTGCTTGCGCTGTAGTGGACCATATCCCTCCAGTTTCCCCCGCTGAGCCCGCTTCAGCTCCAGAATGACGGAACGCTTCTCTCCAGGACGTTGGACAAGTAAATCAAGGCGGCCAGCTCCAGCGGGGTGCTCCATTGTGACCTTCCACTCTGGGTTTAAACGCACACCCAGAGAAGCAGATCCAAAATATGCGGAGATGTACCCCTGATACACATCCTCCTTGCCGAAAAGCTGACTGGGCATGTTGTTGAAAATGACACTCCGGAGTTCCTGGGCAAATGAGGCCATAGAACCATACACCAAGGCATGAAACATTTCTACGCTGCGGCCACGGAGTTCAGGAGACAGGCGGTTGGTGAGGTCAGCACGAATCCAGTGCTGGAATGCTGATCGAATTTCGCCGTTGGGTATTGAAACAGTGACCATCTTTCCCAAGCCATCACTGTCAGAACTGGTTGTAATACTGACCTCGTCGTCTTGAGGGCCAATTATAAAATTACTAGGGAGCTATATTCCAAATGAGATTGCTATGTGAGGATGGTGTCACAAAGTTCGTACTTTGGTCACATATCCTGCATAGAATATCAATGTCCACAACTCCCGGACTGTCAAATTTGGCAGGCTGGATGACTGTCAGCGATCACATAGATGAATGGAATATGACCAACGGGTGATATGACATCTCCTCATCTATCTCGATTATCATGGGTTTATTGGCGACAAGGGCTGCTATTTGTGCACGGAAATGGTCGCTTGTCCGAAGCATATGGACGAGATGCGTTTGAATAATCGTATCATTACCTATCAAAGGATTGGTTCACATCTAAGATGGAAATGACAGAATCAATAGTTGCCTGACGAGACCCAGTAAGAACCTAATTTTCTCTCGGTGAGAGCTCGTGCAATCGACCAAGGGTTGTAAAGTTTCCTGCCATCGAACGTGTTGTAACCATTGTACCATTCATCAAGCTGTTCAAATGTAAAGGGAAGGGTCTGGGGAACAAGTCACCGAATATTCTTGATACATTATTGCCAGGCGAACCTCTCCATCACTTAACGCCGCATTTTGTCGGTCGTACGCCATGCGCGTTTCCTCCTCCGTAAACATACAGGCCGTTGAATATCTCTTCGATTCACCCAAGGGAAATACCTGGAAAGGGAACTTAGGCGTTGAAATTGGAGAAGGAAGGAAGCTGACTGTGAGGTTGTTCACTCCGGATAGCCAGCCCGATTTGGCGACGCGTAAAATGCCCACTAGCAGGACTCCTCGGAGATGTTTGTTATTCTGCAACAGGAACTCAAATAAGTTAGCCAGCTTGTTTGCAATGAAACACACCGACCTTGAGCAGCGGTGAGAAGACACTCCGAAAAAAATCATTAGCCTGCATATGTTGGCTGAAAACCTGCACGATGATCAATTAAAGGCAAAAGGTACCTGTGGAAAATAGCCATGTTGCACAACTGAGGACGTTGGCGTATCATACTCATCACTACTTCTTTCCTATGCAGGGTATGAAGGATCCTTGTCAACGTGAACAGCGCGGTTGGCCACCCTGAGTCGCCAAGCTCCTCCGTCAGAACTTGATTGAGAAATTTTTGATCGCGCTTGTGAAGCTCTCGGAGATTCTCGAAGAAGCCGTCCCTCTCTAATTGCCGGGCTATGCTTGAAACCTGGGTCTTGAACGTCTGCAAAAGTTCATTCATGGTTGACCCAAACACGTTCTTCGCACCGATGACGCATCAGCGTTAATAGCAGAATAACCAACATTTGCTTACCGATAAATCCACGTTCAAGACAGGATATTGCCCGAATTCAGCCTCAAACTTCGCGTGACGGGTGACAACGAGATCATTCTTTTCGAATAACTCCTGCCGCCGTGCTCTCTCAGCGGCATTGGTAAGCTCGAAAAAATCTCTATAAACATAATAGCGGTATTTGAGACTTCGCGCTGCAAAGTTTATGGTGCATCTCACCGAAACATGCTCAACAAGGTTGTCTTACCCGAACGGCGTGGACGAAGCAGAAGATGGACAGGGTGGCCTTCATGAAGGAAGTCATAAAGAGCGAGGCTTTTGTCGATGAACATGTGGCTGTCCGCCAATTGAGAAAAGTCGGAAGAAGAAGGCATGAGAATTGAGCTGGCGCTGGGTATCGTAACGGAAGGCCGGTGAGATAAGCTAGAGGTTGAGCGACTGCATTGGTGATTGTGGCCAGGTTTGGCGACAAGGGATCGAATGATGTCGGTAGAGTTCCATAAGCGAAGAGATAGGGATGGGTAGGTTTGAGAACACCCTCTGTGACAAGCATGTAAATTAAAATCGTTCTGAGAATGTGGGGGGGACTGACTTGTGTTTGAGGGTATTGCGAGACGCTGAGAGGAGCATGATGCATGACGGACGAAGGATAATGGATAATTGAATTATACCGGGATTGCAGTTGATTACTTACGTAAGTTTGTCACAGGAGACGGATGAGGATCAAATAATATTGAGATATCCACTCACTGGATGCACAGCATGATATTTATTAGAAAATTATCTTGAAGTTGTGCTGAAATTAATATGTTTTACTTTAACATATCATAAGCAACAAAATTGGAAAACATATGACATAACTTTTATACATTTTTAACACAAATATAATGAACAAGTGGCTTCATTCTTTATTTCCTAACATTCATTATGAAAGGTCTCTTGATCCTTGACCATGTGGCGCCCTTCTGGGACCCCGCAATAAGGAGCTCTTCATCAGCGGCTTCAGGCCCTCCATTAAAATGTCATTACATTCAATATCCCTTACAATACTAACCTCAGTCTATGCCACCCAATAAAAATCAACAACCAGCCAAAATGTGACAGTCCATGCTTCCTAGCAGCAAAAACAGCTCCAAATCCACAAACCAAGACCCCATGACCAACAAAACACCCCCCATACCCCAGACTGGATCGCACAGAAAGAAGAACCCCAGACAAGAAGACACCGAAAATGAAGACATAGATACTATGGGGGAGGCTAGGGAATACCTCCCAGTGAAAAGTCGCAAGGTTTAGAATGTTTTATGTGGTATAAAAACAAATACAATAGATTTGCCATATTTTAAACTAAATCTGCACTCCTGCTCAATGTTTTTCTTATTAGATAGTGTCGGAATGAATAACATTTCAAGTTGAAAAGAGTTGAAAACATTTAGAAAGCGTAGGGAAAAAGAGCTGCCGTTCCCCTGCTCCCCCACTCCCCCGCTGCCCCGTTCCCCCGCTGCCCTGTTCCCCTGCTGCCCCGTTCCCGGCAACCCGAGTTTGGAATCCAGCAAAAATCCAGACCTCAACCCATCGACCCTCCAGGTAAAAATACCAGCCAAGAAGGGTACAAGGCTTGCATCACTGGAAAAATATCCTGACCGCTGACCGTGGTCTTGTCGATGTATTGTCTGGTCTTGCCTGCGTGGTACTCGGCAAATTGATCACGGCAAGTTCCATCCAGCTGTGTTACCATACTGTGTGGAGACCACCGGGAAGCTGAAGCACACTAAGCAGTGATATTTAGGCTCAGTGATAAGAATCTTAAAAAAAAGGTATTGGCTCAACTATAGCGTGCAATATGGCAGTGAGGGAATCCCGGGTCGCATGGTGGTAGGTGCAAAGATGCAAGGAAGGATGGACGGTGCAATACTCTAGTTCCACATGGGTCGCATCTGAAAAATATAGCTATGCTGTAGAAGGCACTTCAGACATCCGGACGCCACATTCATTAAAGAGACAACGGACTAGTGGTGAAGAAGAATGGGATCTGGGAGACCGGGATTCCAACCCGAGAAAAGAAGATCCACGAACGGATCGGCTCCCTTGGAATTCAACATCTCTGGACTACCACTTTCACTACGATAACGCGTGTCCGGGCTGTCCGATATCAGACTCAGATTCATCATGTCTAGTGAAGCCTGGGGTAAGGCTATTCCACTTGTGGCAGGGGATCCCGAAGCGTTGGGAGAATGCCGACCGGCTCCCGATGAGGAAGACGAGTTTCGAATATGGGCAGCATGGCGGCTTGGGGAAGGCGACAGGTGTGTTTGCTTGTCGAAGAGTCTGCCTTTGAGATGGGCTATAAGGCCACATAAGCCAAATCAGGTGGCAATTGGCAGACGGACTCACAAATTTCTTTTTCAAGCTGTCTGATCTTGTCCACAGGGTCAGTATCTGGGGCGAGGACCAGACCTTCTACGGGGTCGTAGGAACACTGCGGTTTGCTCGGGTGCCTGTGTTTTGTTGTTGTTTAATTGCAGACCATTGTGAACAGCACTTACGCATAGCCGACGGGCGTGGGCACACTTACTAGCACCTGCTATTGTCTTGGATACACATTTGAGTATTTTCTTTTTTGACCAAGAGGGACTCACTTTACACATGTTCCACAATGGGGGCGTGCAGCATCGCATTTCTGGGAAATTGTAATTGTGAGAGCCTGGTTATCAGTGAGATTGGACCGGGAGAGGAAAGTCACCAATTTTCTTGCTTGGGGGCATGCTCGGGATGCTGGAGGAGGGGCCAGGAGACAATACGGAGATGTCAGAGAAGGTGGAGGAGACAGACGGGGAGGTACCGAGGAGGGACAGGGGCCCAGGAGAGTTGAGGGAGGGCGCTGGGGAGGACGGTGAGCGGGGGTGATGTTGTGCTCGGTTAGTGGTAGTCGTCATAATGGTGATAGTGGTGGTAGAGGCGGGCAAGCGAGGAAAAGGTAGGGGTGAGGGGACGAGGAGGAGGGAAGGACATGGAAGTAGGAAGCAGAGAGGAACGGAACGAACGAGAAAATGTTAAGTCCCAGCCATGACATCATACTTTTTTTTTTGATTCGGTTTTCTATTCTCGTATTGGATATATCTTGTCTTAGTTACTAGTGTTGGGGAAGTTCGGTTTGGTCCGGTTTGGGGCCTTTTTGCCCAAACCGGAAACCGAATGGTCCGGTTTTCCACCCAAAGTCCCCAAACCAGACCGAAACCGATGCAAACGGTTTGCATCGGTTCGGTTTCGGTCCAAACGTGGTCTGAACCGCGGACCGCTAGTGCTCAGTGCCCCTGCACCATTCTGACCTCGCAACAGTGCTGCGCACGTCAATTGACGTGGCCAGCCTGTTTGCGAGGTGAGATTGGGGTGCTGGGGTGCTGGCACACCCTGCGCCGGCATTGAGCCGCACGCGGGCTTCTCCATGGGTGTCCCGACGCGTCACACGCGTTGTACATGCGATGTGGGTTGACCGCGTTGGCCGTTTTCGGTGGACGCGTGATGGTGGTGGTGGTGGTGGTGGTGGTGGCCGTGGTGCATCAACCTGTAATTTGTAAATGCGTTAGTTAAGTTCGAATAAATAAAAATAAAAAACATACGCGGGCGGCAGGGAGTACCCCGCCGCCCATTTTGTCGACCTCGGGTGCTCCATCGTCTTCGTTTGGCGTATATCGGGGGTGGGGTTGGTGGGGTTGGTGACTTTGGGTGACTTTCGAAGTCAGCCATGTAGCCGACTTTGGACTGTCGGTTTGCGGTTCAAACTGAGTTTGAAACCGTTTCGGCCCGCGGCCAAATCTCCAAACCGGAGACTGAACGGTTCGGTCTCAGCCGAAATTTCCCAAACCGAAACCGAAACCGGCGGTTTCGGTTCGGTCTAAACCGGGTTTGGGTCGGTCTGAGACCGAACTTCCCCAACACTATTAGTTACACAAAAAAAGAGTTTTAGTCTACAAGAACATAAGTCTATTTTATTCTCATTTTTAATCGTTGTCTTTTCTCTCAGAATGATTTTATTATTTGCAACCCAATTTAAAAGGACTTATCATATCTAAATCTTTGTTAAACTTGCGACTTTTCACTGGGAATACCTCTCCACTAAGTTCCCTTCCTTAGATCACAAAAACTATGACGCCTCCATCCTCTCCGGAATGTTATTCCATCTAATCACAGGAAATGACCTTGCTGACAACACCAATGCCAACAACACCATCAAATCAATTGCCTTCATACTCCTAAACCTGGATCTAGAACTCAAAGCTGTGGTGCTATCCAAAAAACTAGTCGACAGGCTAAGCATTGATCAACCCATTCCAACTGTGCAAAGCCTCGGGCCCATTATTGACACAATCATAGACAGAGTCTCCAAAAATGCCAAGAACAATCTAGAACACGCAAAAAATCAACTACAACAACTCGCCAATGACATCCAAAACTTGTCAAATGCCCTCAAGGCCACTACCATTACATACAAAGACACACTAGTAAACCAACCTAGACACTCCCACCCCAATCCTAAAAGTCCACTAACCAGCTTGAGAGAAGTGTTACAGGCCCAACAAATCCTACTCGACATTAAGCCCCCCCACAGTGAAGAACTAGCGAAAATCAGCTATGCCAGCATCGTCAATAAGGCCAATCATGCCATCCACACAATAGGAGCCCCAGAAGGCCAAAAATTCCAAGGCGCATCCAGACTCCAAAACGGAGGGATCCTCCTAGAAGCAAACTCAGACTACTGGATACTTTCCAACACCCATCGCGAAGAATTCACAACCAACTTCAGTTATGGCGCAGATATCAAATCACGGACCTATGCACTTATAGCATGCTTCATCCCCCTCACGTTCAACCCTGAAGATGCAGGAAACCTAAGAGAAATCGAAGAAACTAATGACCTACTGGTGGGCACCATCATTAAAGCTAATTGGATCAAACCGAAAAAGAAACATGCAGCAAATCAGACTTGGGGTCATGCTATATTCACACTCTCTACTCCTGACTCCACTAACTCAATTATATCCAAAGGTTTTTACATCTGCCATAAACATATTAAAGCCAACAAATGCAAAAGAGAGCCCCTCTGCTGCCTATGATGTCAACTGTGGAACCACATAGCCTCCTTGTGCCTGGCTTGTGGAGACACCTGCAGCACATGTGGCAACAATCATTGCACCATAGATTGCACAATCAGTAACAAAGCTTGATGCACACCTTGTGGCAGGGATGGGCATACCAGCTGGGACAGAGCATGCCCCACATTCACCAAAAAATGTAAAGACATGGACGCTAACAACATAGAAAACCCCATGGAAGAACCTTGGACTCACGCACTTGCGCCAGCTGAATCCCCACAATCCTCCTTACCCAACACATACGAACATCAACCACCACTAAGTCATGAAGACTGCCATTACACCCCCAACCCATCAACTCAATGAATGTGCCCACATAAATCCAAAAATCCAAACCTGTATCCCTATCCAAACTCAAATCAACTCAGGCCCCCCCAGGACACACACCGTACCACCCAATCAATACTCTCCTTCGCCTCAAACTCACAAGCCCCCCCCCAATCCCAATCTTACCACCACCACATGCATACGCACCCCAGAAGGCTGGGGTGACCGCCCTCCATCACCATTCTCCACTTTCAACATAGAACCACCCAACTCCCCCGACCGCCTACCCCATGCCTGAACACCCTAACATACAGCCATACTGACTAAACATCTGGCAGATCAATCTCAACAAATCAGCCAAGGTGCAATGGGATCAACTCGAACATTTACAATAAATGCAATATTTTATTAATCCAAGAACCTTACTTCGACAAGTACAACAACACTAAAGCCACCCATGATTGGCGAGTCATATACCCCACATCCCATTTCATCATTGACACGATGGTTAGGTTAGTCATATTCATCAACTCCAAACTTGCCACGACCACATGGGAACAAATCAAGCTCCCAAACTCCAACAACATCACTGTTATCCACATCCGAAGCCCACATGGCAACCTCTCCATTTTCAATATATACAACGACTGCACCCACTCTGACAACATAGCACTACTAACGACCTTCGCCAACACCAATGCAGCTACCCTCTATCAAGATGCCCCTGACCATATGATCTGGTGTGAAGATTTCAACCGGCACCACCCCCTATTTGAAGAAGAACGAAACCACCATCTCTTCACTAACAATGCTCTAGAACAAGCACACACCCTCATAGAAGCAACAACTGATCATAATATGGTAATGGCCCTACTCAAAGATTTGCCCACACTAGAATCAATGGCAACCCAAAACTGGACACAGACCGATAATGTCTTCTGCTCAGCCAAAACAACAGACTCCATAATCATATGTGACACGAGACCTGACGAACGCCCTACAGGTACCGATCACATCCCCATATTCACTTCTATATCTTTCCGCACCAGTATACATTGTAGAGGGTCCTCGACCCTCTGAGGCCGTAACATCGATATCTAGCGAATCCGCTCGAACCCGACGTCTCTAGCAATCTACGTTCGAACCCGACGCAACCCGACGCAACCCGATGCATACTGACTAGCACGGCCGCTCACGTACCTGGTCGGTCTATCCCCTAAACTCGCGGAACTTCAAATATCAAAGATAGATCTCATCGGACTGGGATCCCGACATCGGACTTGCCTTATTCACGCCTAGCGTCTCCCTTATGGGGATATAGTAAAGTACTTTGCATCTTTTACGTTTTTTTATATCTTCCACCCATTTTCCCTGTCATCGTCGCCTCGCAACGCTCTTCCTACTTCCCCATTTTTATTCTCCTTTGTTTCCTCTCATCGGCCGAGGACTCTCGTCCGAATCTAGGTACAGAACTTTGTAGTATAAAAACGGTGCCCAAGCGCCATCTCAAGATAAGAAACCAGTTCCCCCATTTCCTCTCTCTGAGAATTAGTCTCTCAGTAAATTCCATCGCACACATTGCTCGTCGGATTCCTCGACGCCCTCCCCATCGTTCTACCACCTTTATCTCTACGTTTCTCGTCACCCGACACCCGACCCGCCATACCTGACATCGTCGGCTTCGATCGGTCTCGATAGAATTCAGTAGTTTACTCGGCGGCTTCTTACTTTTTATATCCTATTATCTTACTGAAGCTTGTTAGACTATTCCTAGTCACTTCTATGCTGACCCCACAGGCTTAGGATTATTATTCCGCAGCCACCCCGACCTCACCTTTACAACATACAATGACACCCACGCGTGACTTCATCTCGACTGACTGGGATGATTTCACAAATCTCTATCCCTCCACCTTCATCTCCATCCAGGCCCAACCAATATAACAACCAAACAACAATTAGATTCTGTCATAAAAAACCTAACAGTAGCAATACAAGACACCATACAGGAAGTCATCCCAATCTCCAAACCAACCCCACACTCCAAACGATGGTGGAACAAAGATTTATCAGTTCTGAAAAAGGAGAAAAACAAGCTGAGTGTTAAATCGTATAGAAACAGAGCCCTACCTGATCATCCCATCCACAAAGCACACCACAAAGCAAGGAACAAATAGAGCAATGCCATCATGAAGGCCAAGGACAAACATTGGGCCAGCTTCCTTGAGGAGGCAAATGAATACAATCTATGGATGGTCAATTGCTGTATTTCCAACCCCATCAGTGACTACCCCAGGGGAGATGGCAGTAACACAGCAATCCCCACACTGGAATACATGACACAGAATGGTACTACCAGATATGCTATATCCAATGATGACAAGAGCAAAGCTATCACAGCCAGCTTCTTCCCACCCCTGCCACCAACCTCTACTGTGCCACGGGACTATGCCTACCCCACCAGAGTAGAATACATGCCCATCATCACACACAACCAAATCTTTATGCACATAAACAAAGTCAAACCATTTAAAGCACCAGGTCCTGATGGCATCCCAAATTTGGTCCTCAAAGAAATGACTAGCATCCTCATCGACCATCTATACCATATCTACAATGCATTCCTCGACCTCAACACCTACCATAACAGATGGAAAGCCTCCACGACCCGCGTCCTCAGAAAACCTGGCAAACCACATTATGACATCCCCAAAGCCTACTGACCTATCACCCTTCTCAACACTCTCCCAAAAATACTCACTTCAATTCTGACAGAAACCATCGTACAGCTCACTGAGGACCCCCTCTTTATAATCATCTACCTTTACTACAACACTAACTTATTGGATATCCCTACAGGCCCCTGTGAGTTGGCGGTAGCTTTTGTAGACGACACAGCCATTTACGCGGAAGGCAAAAACTTTGTCAATACATACACCGCCATCAAGAATATGATGAACAAAGATGGAGGAGCATACGACTGGTCCAAAGATCACAACTCCAAGTTTGAAACCAACAAATTTGCCCTGATTGACTTCTCACAGAAACGACAAATCCCCTGCCCCAACTTAATCCTACAAAATGTGTCCATTAAACCTACCACCTCACACCAGTTCCTAGGCATCATACTCAACCAGCATTTACGATTGCACAAACAGCAAGAGCATACTTTATCTAATGCCACTAAATGGATTTCCCTTTTCTGCTGGCTAACTAGGACTAAAACAGGAGTCAACTCAAGACTGATGCACCACCTATATAATGCAGTGGCCATTCCAAAGCTCACGTACACAGCAGACATTTGGTTCACCCCAGTCCACAAAGTCCCTGGCTACAAGAATAAATGGGGATTGACCAGGGCCCTAAAGGAGCCAATGAAAACACAATGAACAGTGCCCTTGAAAATCACAGGTGCCCTACACTCTTCCCCTACTGACCTACTCAACATGCATGCTGGGATATTACCAATTAACTTCCTGCTGCACAGAGCCTGTCATCGTGCAATTGTAAGAATGGCCACCCTACTGCCTACACACCTGCTTTACAAACCGCTCTGGCAATGCACAAAACACCAAGTGATCAGACACAAATCACTGTTACATATACTAACCCATCTCTATCACATTAGCCCAGATGACGTGGAAACCATCATGCCATTGATCCACCCCCAGTATTCAACCCTCCCTACACATATTGCACGATCCAGAGATCAATCCCTACAAGAAGAACACAGACATGGCAAACATAAAGATCTACACTGACAGCTCGGCCTATGAGGGTGGGGTAGGCTCAGTGGCACTCCTCTACAAGTCGGGCTGCACCCAACCTAAAACCTTGCAATACCTCCACTGACGACCATACCAACCCCAAAGCTGAGATATTGGCATGCACCCTTGCACTACACCTTCTCAGCAAAGAATGCCACCCATGGACAGTATCTATATACGTCAACAGTAGCTCCACCATCCTCACAGCAGGCTGTCCCTTCATCAAATCAGGTACCAGCCAATACATCTTCAAAGAATTCCAGGACATGAGATCACACATGATCGACTCAAACCTGCAGCTAAGAATCACTATCAGGTGGATATCAGCTCATAGTAACGTTACAGGTAATGAAACCATGGATCAAGAAGCCAAGAAGGCCACCCAAGGAACATTGAGCATGAACGAACACCTTCCCCCCTGGCTATGCAACCACACCCTCCCCTCGGGCATCTCTGCTGTAGAGGGCTCTCGGCCCTCTGAGGCTGTAAACTCGATATTTCATGAATCCACTTGAACCCGACATCTCTAGCGATCCACACTCGAACCCGACATAACCCGATGCATACTGACTAGCACTGCCGCTCACGTACAAGGTCGGTCCACCTCCTAAACTCATGGAATCCCAATTATCACAGATGGATCTCATTGGACTCAATTCCTGACTTCGGACTTGCCTTATATACGCATCCCCTCATCCTTTCAGGGATATGTATGAATCTTTAGATCGTTTTCTTGGATATTTGCTTCCCCCTCCATTTTCCTGTCATTGTCACCTCGCAACCCACTTCTCATTTCCCCATTTTCATCCCTCTTTGTTCTCTCTCATCGGCCGAGGACTCTCGTCTGAATCTAAATAGAGATTTTTGTAGTATAAAAATGGTGCCCAAGCACCGTGTCAAAATAAGAAACCAGTTCCCCCATTTCCCCTCACTCAGACTCAGTCTCTCAGTAAAATCCATTGCTCATATAACTCATCGGTTTCCTCAACACTCTCCCCATCGATCTACCGTCTTTATTCCTACATCCCTCATCACCCGACACCCGACCCGCCGTACCCGACATCGTTGGCTTCGTTGGCTTAGACCGGTTTCAATAGTTATTAGTAGTTTTATTCCACTTCAGGCTACCCCCAAACCTGAACAACTAGTTACAACTCACCTCTAGTACTGAACCATCTACATGTTGGTAAAAGTACTGGGCAGCCCTGGGACGATACGTTGGGACGTCCCATTGTCCCTGGTCTGGTGTATGGGATGGCCCATGGGACGACATTTGGTGTTGTGGGATGTCCCATGTCCCATGGGACATCCCACACATAAGGGGTGTCTGGGGGCATTTGGGACGTCCCTTCCGTAGCTATTCAATAGAAATCTCAGAGTGATGACAGCATCTAATTATAAATTTCCAGGCCTTATCATGGCCACTATGGGTACCATGGGTGCTATGGCATAGTATAAGATTGTATATAGTTATTCTTTTGAGAGTCACAGAGCTGATTGTCCTTCAAGGTCAGTGGCAGGGTGTGGAGATACAGCAGTTCTTTCCACATATAAAGACAGAACGAGTGGGAGAGGAAAAGTGCTGGAGATGTTGGGTAATGAGATGGGAAAGAGGGGGAGGATTGAGGGTGTGCTTCTGGTAAACCAATCCCTTGTGCATGTGGCAAGCTGAAGCTTGTAGGGGAGTAAGTGAGCAGAGCATGCATGATATACAAAGAAAAGTAGGGCTACATATGCAGAGGAGGTTGAGCTGAAAATTAAACACGTGTATTATGAAGAGCATTTGATCAGGATATCAGTGGTTATTACATTATTGGCTGTGCATACAATGGCTGACTGGGAAGCAGATGCAGAGGAGAGATCTGAAATTAGAGTGTGTCTTGAGGACAGTGGACTTGGGTAAGGAGACATCTCACAGAGGTTTTATTGGGACATCCCACAGGCTCATCTGGGATGTCCCTGTCAGCTTGCAGCTGAGGCTTTCAGACATCCCTGTCATCTAGTGTGACATCCCACCAAGGCTTTCGGACGTCCCACAGCCTTGTCTGGGACATCCCTGCCAGCTTGTGGGACGTCCCACAGCCTTGTTTGAGACATCCCTGTCAGCTTGTGGGACGTCCCAAAGCCTCGGTGGGACAACCCACAATCTTGTCTGGGACATCCCACAGCCTTGTCTGGGACATCCCTGTCAGCTTGTGGGATGTCCCTGCCAGCTTGTGGGACATCCCAACAAGGCTTTGGGACGTCCCACAGCCTTGTCTGGGACGTCCCTGTCAGCTTGTGGGATGTCCCAGCCAGCTTGTGGGATGTCCCTGTCAGCTTGTGGGACATCCCACCGAGGCTTTGGGATGTCCCACGGCCTTGTCTGGGACATCCCTGTCAGCTTGTGGGACGTCCCACAGCCTTGTCCGGGACATCCCTCTCAGCTTGTGGGACGTCCCACCAAGGCTTTGGGATGTCCCACAGCCTTGTCTGGGACGTCCCTGTTAGCTTTTGGGATGTCCCACAGTCAGTTTGTGGGATGTCCCACAACCTGGTGTGGACATCCCAATGTACAGGCTTGTGGGACTGCCTGCTTGCTCAGCATCTGCTAAGTCATACAATAATAATCATTCCAATCCACATCTTACATAATTTTAAATAATTTACATTTAGCAACTACTTAAAATAGATATAGCAAATCAAATAATTATTTTACCTAAATACATGGTATTCTACTTATCAGGGGAGAGGCAGGGAGGTGGAGGTGGAGGAGAGGACAGGAGAGGGGGCAATGGCAGGGGCAATGGCAGGGGGTGGGCAAGGGGAGAAGGGCAGGAGGTGGATGGGAGGTGGATGGGAGGTGGGGGTGGCAGGGGGCAGGAGATAGGCAGGGGAGAAGGGGCAGGTTAGGAAGGGACAGACTAGGAGACAGTCAGGGGGAGAATGGAAAGGAGGAGGGAGGAGGGGGAGGGGAAAGGAGGGGAAAAACCAACAAAATTACACACCGGTGTTCCCTGGTGTCCACACCCCTCCACGTCCTCGCCCTTGTCCCCCTCCTCGTCCTCGTCCCCATCCCCGTCCTCGTCGTCCTCGTCCTCGTCCTCGTCCTCGTCCCCGTCCCCGTCCTCGTCGTCCTCGTCGTCCCCTTCCCCGTTGTCCTCGTGTTCGTCGTTTTCGTCCCCGTCCCCGTCCTCGCCGTCGTCCCCATCCCCGTTCTCGTCGTCCTCGTCCTCGTCCCCATCCCCGTCGCCCTCGTCCTCATTGTTTTCGTCCCTGTCCCTGTCCCCATCCCCGTCCCCACCGTCCTCGCTGTCCTCGCTGTCCTCGCCGTCCCCGTCCTCGTCGTTGCCGTTGCCGTCGTTGCCGTTGTCGTGGTCCCAGTCCCCGTTGTAGTAGTTGTGCCTGGTCAGTCACGTGATCAGGTTCCCACGGTTTGACCTAGTTAGTAGCCTTCCAGATGTAGTAGTCAGTCCATCCTTCCTATCCAGTCGACCTTTCCCTCGAGTCCTGCGTGAGCCCCCGGAGTGGTACCTCGGTACCACTCCACCGTCGTTGTCGTTGTCGTCCTCGTCGTCCCTGTTGCCGCCGTCCTCGTTGTCCCGGTCTCTGTTGTCCTCGTCATCCCGTTCCCTCGTCCCGGTCGTCCTCGTTTCCGTCGTCCGTCGTCCGTTGCCCCCGTCCCCGTTCCCGTGCTCGCTGCCCCCCGTCGCCATCCTTGTCATCATCCCTGTCGTCCCCGTCGTCCCCGTTGCAGTCGTCCTTGTTGTCCCCGGCTCCATGGTCGTCGTCCCGTTCCCCCGTCCCGGTCGTCTTCGTTTCCGTCGTCCGTCGTTCCCGTGCCCGTGCCCGCTGTCCTTGTCTTCGTTGCCCCTGCTCGTCGTCGTCTTCCTGTTGTCGTGGTTCCCGTTCCCGTTGCCATCGTCTTCCCCTTTCGCGCCGTCGTCGCGTTTGTTCGTTTACCCCGTATTCCTCATTCTCGTCGTCCCCGTTCTTGCTGTCGTGGTCGGCCTGGGTTGTCCCCGTTCTGGGCTGTGTCCTCCCTCCTTGTCGCCCGCATCCGCGTCCGCTTGTTGGCCTTGTTCGCATTCATTTGGCGCGAGGGTGCGGCAAAAAAACCTAAAACTGTTTATTATTAATAATTAGTTAGTAGAATAAATGAAAAAGATAAATGGACGACTTACCTGGGGTGCTCTGGCATCCGCACCCGTTGTCGCGTCGTTGTTGAAAACGACAAGTCTTGTTGAACTCGTGCACGAGACTTTCAACCGGAATTTGCCGATGTCCCAAACGGGGTCGAGTTGCCATATAGGGAAGGGTGGCTAGATTTTCTTATTATTATTACATGTACTACAACACCTCAATGGCCAGGGCAAGACCCTGAAGAGATGTAGGTATGATACACCTACCCCGAGGGGAGTTTATGCATTTTATTTCATTTTATATGTGGAGATATTCACCATGAATTTTATGCCTCTGCCAAAATTGGACCCTTAAACAGCTAACTTTGCAAGTACACATCTGAAAAATCTAAAATTAATTCTAGGAGTGCTAGGTAAGGTATACATTGTGTTCCAGACAAGTGCCTGGTAGTTGGTGGTGCAGGGAATGTGTTGTAGCCAAAATATGATGAACTTGTCCCTCACATTCCATTCATGATTGTGTGTGCTT